>JARGYV010098352.1:0-14875 GCA_029532675.1 Ornithodoros moubata
GTGATAAACAATGCGTATATTGAAATCTGCAGTGGTTCACGATTATTCTATGTAATAAGGGGGGAAACTATAATGCGGCGTCACTGCACGCGAGTCACACATTACACCAATAACGTTAATTTACATACCTGCAACAGTGTTGGTCGCATGAAATTGTGCCCATTACGGGCCACCCTTTAGCAAAAGAAAAAGGAAGCTAAAGAAAGCGTAGGTGCATTATGAAAGAGAATTCCTTCCATGTGGACGGCTTCTTATCTTGAACCCTCCAGGCTCCCGACAGCTGCTGCCGCTGCACATTCAATTCTGTGTCTTTGTTGTTTGTCACTAAAACTCCCTGGAGCGTGATATATGAAGCACATCGGTGGTGCCGTATAATGTGTCTGAAGCAACAGAGTGTTGCTACTGCTGCAACCAACCCCTAATCTGTACACGAAGAGAAAAGCTGTAGACGGATAAACACCAAGAACACTTCTATAGAAAATTGACACGAAAAGAAGAAGAAGGGAATAACTATGTTGTCATGACGAGAAAGAACTTGTGCTACATACTTTGGAGGAAAGATTGCGGAACCCATAATAAACACTGCGCCAACCACGTCAGTGCTTCTAAGAGAGGAAATATAGGATTATCAGAGGCCGACGGATGTTTGAGAAGTTACTGGACAGCGTCACGAATGGCAACGGAAGGATTGGCGAGTGACTCTACAGGGCTGAATCATCGAAGAGCTGGAGCACAGGTTTAAGAACAGGTTAAAGTTTTTTCTCTAAAAGAAAAAAAAAAAAACCTTCTCCCAACTTGGAAAAAACAAATAAACAAATAATTTAGTTTCTCTCACATTTTTATCTTCTAATTCATGAAAATATTCGTGGCGACAGACATCACGAGCGATGTCTTACGCAATGCTGTCCCCACAAATTGCGACAGATCTTTCGGTCTTTTCGTCTCGAATTAGTGCACCATCTGGAAAACTGTGGTCGCCGTGCTTATATAATTAATCTGGAGCTGATTTACGTTTAGAAGGACAAGAATAGTACAGCAAACTTTTGAAAAGAGTTTGCGCCTTATAAAACTGATTGAAGACAATCTTCCCAGCCCCAACCACATGACTGGAGCACGATGGGTAACCCGAGACAGGGACGAGGGACGGACGACACGTTCTCAAAACTTTGACTGGAGCAGTTTTTTGGGCGAAACTGAGGACCGTGGTAACGGAGTTTGGAGCAACGTAGCTTTGGTGATGCGTTCCGCTCCCACGTAAGTCTTGGAGGATGCAAGGAATGCGTGATTCAACGAGCACTGACTTCTTCGGTCTAGCAATATTGTTACAAGTGGCTGTTTAAAGGCGCAGCAATTTCTTTCGACACGCGTGTGCCTCGGGGGAGAAATTGGTCGGACTGAAGAAAAATAAGTCGGGCACTGGAGACGACAGCATGATGAACGACACGTCGCGATGAAGGTTTTGCCCAAAATGAGAACTGCCACAAGTCTTCGTGCCGTCTGTTTTATTTGTTCACCACTTTTGACTGTTTCTTCTCCATGAGAGTTGCCCGCGCAGGTCAACAACGAGGGAATAACGATCGCGAGGCCGGTCAGACCACCGCTCGATTTTGTAAGCTACCAATGCGAAATACGTGACGTAAGGGAATGGCGGGATCCGTATAGGATGCATGTACCCAACCCCGAGTTGCACGTACACTGTTATTTCCCCTTGGGTTTGCGTGGGAAAAAGTAGTGCACTTATCGCAAACCGTCAAACAGAATATTTTCCAGTGCTCAGATTTGTTGAAAACCCTATGGGAGGAGCATACTTGAACGAGATAAGCGTGTTCACTACTGTTTCCCTACTGACCCAAGGGAAAATAGCAGTGTACATCCTGACAACAGCGTCGGAACCTGTTACCCGAGCCCCCTCGTGGGGGATAGCGTAACTTGAACGCCTTCCTAGTGCAGATTTAACAGTACTTGAATAGAGTGTCGCTCTTTGCACACGATGTCTGAAGCCTTCGTGGTTTGAGTCTCTCAGCTTCTTGTTTCCTCCAGTCAAATATAAATGCTCATATTTATCGGAAGAGCTGAATGGATGAATACGAAAATATCGCATTGGTATTTTTCATTGAGGACAAGCGCAGTACGACAGGTGCTCCGCTCGACAAAAGTAAAAACGAAATGGTGTTTGTGTATTTGTCACCGAATCTCGTGCAAGAGGCCTGAACGACTCAATCGGTTGTCGCGCTCGATACCTTTCTTGAGTCAAAGGGGTGAACACGAATGAAGCCTCCTGGAATGAATGTCCCCAAAGGGAAGTATATCCGTCCTGCCCGCCAAATAAGGAGAAACTTGGCGTCCGAGTGATGCAATCGATGGATTCCCTCTCGTTGCTGAGCACTAATAGCCATCCATTGGTTTCACGTGGGATCCGCAGAAGGGATCGATTGGGGCAAGAAAGCCATGCTTCCTGTTAGGATGCGCTCTATTCCAATGCCTCCGCGCTGCAGATGTTCCCTCAAATTTTTACTATTTTACTCAAGGAAAATGTCGCCAATGCCAGTCTGTTCCTATTGTTTTGACATCTACTGCACTCAAAAAACTGCCCTGAGGACAGATGAACGTTCAGAATCCTTCCGTTCACCGGTAGGATACATCGAAAATGGTGGGCGCGCATCTTTCTACGCCACTCGTGTAGTTATATTAAGTGCCAAAAAAGGCGTGCGCCTACCGTTTTCAACCATTGTGTCCGTGAAATATGTTTTTGTGAATGGTTATTGGAGTGGAGTGCTTTTGGAGTGCAGACTGGGTAGTGTTACGCTACTCTGGCTTCGCTAACTTACAGTTACGTTCGGTTCACGCCTTTAAACGTAAAAGGAAAATCCAGGAAAACCATTCCAGCTCAGGATCCCATTACCCCCAGATTTAGAGAATAAAATTAACCTATTTACTTACGTCAATCATGACTATCCTATCCAGCCCAGCTGTCTAGCTTATTTGCGTCTCCGCGATAGCGTTAAGCTTTAATATGAGCGTCGACGTTCGGGTATACTTTGACTGACACCCGTTACCCTTACCGTCACGATTGACAGGCCCGCGAACAACGACGGTATACAGCCAGCAGCTACGGCGACGACGACGGTGGAAGCATTTTTACCCAGTGAAAGATTATAGCATTTTTTAGTAAAATTTGGTCGCACGTCGCCATATGAAACCATATTATTGCTCGGGTGAGCCTGCAACGCGAGCTATAACGCTGACTTGACAACGGGGTATGAGAAGCTTGGAAGGCTCCCAATCCCACGGGGAATGGTTTTTCAAAAGGGCCAAAAGCTCCTTCTTGTTTCCGAACATAATTTCGTTTGGCGGTAATTCCTTGGTGTCGGACACGTTCGTTCTCTTCCCGCACAATTCTTCCGAACAAATTATTGTCGAGGGACCGACGTATCAATTACTGGAGAACACAGATAAAAATCCAGACGGAGCGGCCATTCCAAATTGGTTTCGCGCAGCTCTCGAGCAGTTCCTTTTATCTGAATTTGGGCCTTTATCGTCTGTTTGTGTGGAATTATTTCGTGTTCCAATCGGGTTCTGAAGGTGACGAGACGTCGCTCCAGTGGGCTAATGGAATCATATGCTAAGGATTATCATCATTACTTCCTGAATGTTACTTTGTTAGTGCCGAAACTTGCTAGTTCATTGATGATGTTGACGATGATTATACGTCTTGAATGAGGATCAAAATGATTATCACCATCAACTTGTTCCTTTGAGAGGTTCTTGCAGAACTTGGTAGTTCAAGCTATACAGCTGTTGCACGAGCTTTGATATCCTCCGACTTCTCACTTAACTCCTCTGCTCTAAAGGCGACCGAAGGACATGACGAGGATCATCGTTATTCAGCATCATATCATGCACTTAACAGCGTCGAAAACGGTGGGCGTACAACCTTTTCTGACACTTGTGCGGTTACTGCAAGTGCAACAAGAAAGCGTACGCCTTCCGTTTTCGTCCTGCCGGTCAAGTTCGAGCGATATCCATATCTCAATAACAATTGGTCCGGCTTCATAATTCTGTTTTTATGACTGATAAAGGAAGCGGTCAGCGATAGCGTACAGGAACAGTATTTTCTCTTTGTTTCTTTGTATCCAGCACAGTGGATACAATACCATAGATCATGATGAGGATGACGACCATAGAAAGTAAAGTTGTTTCGGCCAGCACTGAGATGCGCTACTCCCGAATACTTTTTAGCGAGACGTCAAATAGCTAAAATAGCCCTGAATTCTCCAATTTCTCGCCTGCTTACGGCGTAGATGGGGCGGGGCACATTCACAGGCATTCCCTAAGGCTTGCGCGTGCATGGAGAAGCTTACACAAAGTTTCTTCATACAGGCGAGGAGAGAAATGAGGCAAGTTATGCGGGTACACGTTATCTGCGTCAAACAGAGCCTGCCTGGAATATCATCGATTGTCTACTTCGTCCCGTCCCTAATGTCTAATTAATATGGTCGCTGTCACTTTGGAAGCGTCGGGTAGAAACACTGTAGGCCCTCCTCTATCACTCATTCATGGAAGCCAGTTTTGTCTATGCAGAGCATCAATATGTATACGGTGTCGCATCTATTATGGGCACTCGCGACGAGAGCTCCATGATTAAGGAAAGTCTCAAACAAAGGTCAGATGCTGGGGATCTGAAAAAGGCGAGTATGTTTCCCATGCTAGTTTTGCTTCACTCACGTCGTGCGTTGGATAAGTTCTTTTGTGTTCGGCTCTCTTTATACGTCCTTGTAGCCGTAGGTAATAAAGGGACACAGAATAAAGCAACGTCAGGTGTCGTCTCCACGTTGGGATTGCAATATTCGAATTTGCAGTGCTGTGCGTACCAAGCATGTGAACGAGATTTTTTAATTTACGAGGGTGGATGCAAAAATATCACGACATTTGAGTCAATGATATATGAAATATACTGACTCCAACCTTAGTCCTCTGACTGATGGCCATCTCCCGCCTCTACACCGCGTCAACCTGAATTTAGGACATCCAAACTGAGCCAACCAGAGTTTACCCCTCGTTGGCGTGGTCATTATTCGTATTATCCGTCAGGGGATTCTTAACATTGGTGTCAATCCAGTTCATCCTTTCTTTCTTGCTACCCACAACACCACCCAATCCTTTGTTTCTCTTTCCAGAAATGATCTCCTATACATCCTAATGCCTTTCGCGTGAAGGCGGCAAAAATACAACGTGTGATATGAAACTCATTCTGATAAATAAACGAGACCGGTAAGATGATGGTCACACAGAACCTCCTTCTGCGAATCTGTGTGACCATCACCTTTATAAATATTTGATTCCTGCTGCGTATTTCGATCGGAGTCTCGAGAGCCAGGCTGAAACCTTCCGGCAATTACCTTCGTTGAATACTTGGTGGTCCGCCTCGTGGTCAGATGACCTTAATATCCATCACATTTGCATAACGAGGCAAGTCCAGCAATCTATAGCGCGCGCCGTTAGATAGCGACGTCTCAACTGTGGCAGTTTTATACGACGATTTAGAATGGAGCTTGGTTCACTGAATGGACGCTGCGGACGCCAACTATTTAATGAACTGCTTAGCAAATGCTTGGCCACGGTCGCCGATCGTAGCGTTGGGGGAACCAGCTCTGGGCGGAAATTACGCGAAACTGGAGAACCACTCGCATTGGATGGGACTCTCGTCGTCGTCTGCGATCGAAACAACCGCGGCTCAAGCACGCTTCTCATACGTGACGTGGTCTTTGAGTTGGAATTAAAAGCAAATGTCACGTGACTACCTCATCGCCTAATCACTATTATCATTAATGTTCTTCTTAACTGGGATCAGCCCGTCTGTTTTGTTTGGTATGGGAGAAAAGGGATGTAATATGAGATGATGTAAATGTTCGTGGAATTTCTCGCGCATTGTGAGGGCAAGGTACTTATATTCCGGTCGCTTATAGAGGACTTTCCGCGTACACCAGCAACGGATGTGCAAAAGCTCACTCGATGTGACGTCGGACGAGACTGCATGCGGGGGAGAATATCACCCGATCATATTACTTGATCATAACTCAGCCATCACCCGACATTGAGGTTTGTTTCTTCACTCGTCCAGCTCTGACTTATTTAGAATACCAGCTGCCTTCGGAACGATATCTTTGCTACGACAGGGTCACGCTTAAAGGTTGTTTTCAAGCATGCGACGGGAGCTTTAGCTCGAAATCTGGTAGCCTCGAGGCTCAACGAATGGTGACGGTCGGTGCCTTTTTGGACGTCCATCTCGTACATTTCCGTTGAACAAGATATGAGTCCCCGTGCGGGCCTTAACGACCGAGCCGAACGGTCGGACGGTTTTATTGTCCGGAGAAAATGTCTGGATGCATTTCGACCTTTGAGAGTAGCCTATTGTGTTCACCGTAGAGAAATTGATTCTGCCTCCGAGAGTGGGGCTTCCTTTTCGAAGCAACACTCACGTCGGCAAGAAGCGTCTTTCCTTGTTTACTTGTTCACTGTTTCGTCTAACTAGCGAGGACTCTTTGTAATGTTTCACCCGGTTGTGTGTCACGTCCTCTGCACCACTAAAGCAGTGTCCACGTTCTAATAAAATATGGAGGCGACGCATTTAAAGTGAGTTTGCCGCAGTTAGTATGCTCGCAATGAGCCCCGTGATTAGGAAGACGAATCCGAGAAACGTTCTACCGGAGCTTGCTACAAAGTCAAAGGGGACGCATACAGCCCATTAAACATTCACGAGTGTGCTTTGCATAGTAACCGCCTTAAACGTCCCTCTGGACAAAGTGACTGCATTTAACGGCTCTTTATACACGTGCGTCGGAGCCCATTTGGCAAGTGTCGTTGCGAGAGCGGATTCACTGAATGCGCGAACAACGTTAAATGAATAAACTCCGCTTAACCAGGGACGAGCTTAATAAACGTCCGGATGACTGCGGACGTGTTTCATCACCAGTGTTGTCGCTCGGGGCGCAAAAGAACTCGCAAACGATGACACTGAAAGTTTATAACTCGGTCAGTATTCTTATTATTGTACTATATCAATAGAGACATAGAGAATGGTTTAAAGAACGGTCGAAGCAAAATGGATGAGTCTTGACATACAACAAGGGCTGACAGTTTGAGTGCCATCAAAGACAAGTCATGGCCTGGGCAAAAACACGCGGAGTCCCCAGATGAGTCTGTCATATCGTCCCTGTTTTCTCCGTGTTTTGCTCAGACTGCGGCCCTTTTCTTGAGCGGAGTTCGCCCAGCAGCTTACCCGCGTTTATGCCATCTTATCTATCTCAGCTTCCGTAGTTTTTTCTAAAAAAAAAAAAAAAAACGAAAGCTGAAGAAGTAGAGGGAGAGTGAAAAGAAAAGTCGCCTTTAGGTCCGACAGCAAACAATGAACAGAGTCTGCTTTCAAAAAACAGGACTTCACCACATAGCACAGTGGGAACCAATCACCATTCAGAATGATATCGTTCACGGACATCACACATAAAAAAATGTGACGTAAGCCTTTTTATAACACTTAGCAAAAAGGCGTACGCGTTTTGTTGTTTCTAATAAGTGGTCTCCCGCTTTCAGGAACTTCATACCTGCTCGCGTTTCCAGAATGAATTTTTATGTTCCACCAAGCAAGGCCTGTCGTAATTACCGGTTTCTTAATCATTTACGTTGTGCTAAATATTTCCCCTGAACAACATGTATTCAGGCATTGGACTTTAGAGTCCCAAAAGACACGTGGTTCCTAAGGGGAGAATTTTTCGCTTGGGGCCTTACAAAGAACATTTCGCAAATATTCGCGCTGCGCTATTTCCACGTATTCCTCAAAGTACGTCGTTACACTGCGTTGCTCTATGAAAAAGCGAATATCAGAGTGGACTTTATTAAAGCCTTGCTCGGGGTCACGTCTAGAAATATGGGAACTGTTAATGTTCTCATTTTGTCGAGCTATATGTCTTTCCAATATCGCCGAATATCATCGAATGATGCCGGGCGAAGCCAGTTTTTTTCGTGCAGTGTCCCAAGAACACCCCAGCAAAGAAATTTCAGAAATTCGGACAAAATCACTTTTCGCAGCGCTTCGACTCAGTGTTGGTGTTCTGATGGGAAACCACCGAACGAATTCTAGGGAAAGCCTTCTATAAACTCTCCACCAAAGGTACTAAAGCCCGCCCGCATACAAGCTGATGGTGTTAAAACCGTCGTCGTCCTTCTCCTTTCCATTTCCGAGGTGATCCGAGAAAAATCCATACTGAGCCGCCAATCGTTTCGCCCAGAGGGCGTCACTAGCCGAGTGGAATAAGGGTGGCGCTGGTGTAGGGCGATATTTTCCCATCCTAGTTTCAAGCTCGCAGGACACACGTGGAGACTCGGAGGATGCACTGTGCTCGCTATCCTTCCCATGGCCTTTGGTGGTCACTCCAAGTGGTTGTTATGCATTTGGGTTCGAAGCCCGATTTTTCGCTAGAACGGCTGCAGCTGTAAAACTGTATTGTGCCAGAAACGGATGTCCTGTGACGGAAGAAGTGGGACTTGGAACCGACCTTAACCCGTGGAAGAAGACGGGAGTGAAACTTTTGACGGAAAGATTGTCATCCTCACTTGTGGAAAATATGTTGCTTTTGCGAACCAATTGTGATGGGTGGCTGTGCGTCATGGTGTAGGTCATGGCAACACATTTCTTAGGGCTCTTTTTGGTGCTCGTTGTCTTCGACAATGAAGGTGAGATTGTTTTGTTCTCCCGTGTGGTCATGCGATTGGCCGCTCGCAAATTTTTATTTATTTATTTATTTAATTTATTTATATATTGTTAAAAAAAGGGGGGATTGATGTATAACTGGAAAACTTTGGTCGAAAGTCTCAGTGTTTTCCTCTCCCGTTTCCTGGCTTGCCTCTTTAGTTGTGATATTACAACGAAACTAAAGCGAAGCCGCTCGATGTGCTGACATTAATAACGTTCATACTTGTGCATGTTCGAAGTCAGTATATCCCTTCACAGTTTCTTGCGGGGAAACAGGATAGACGGGCACAGATTAAGAATGATCCAAACGTCCCTGTTTGAGAGGAACCCATGTTTCGCACACTGTGTGTCGCTCCACAACTCGATAAGCAAAGTCATGAACGACTGTTAGAATGACAATAAAAATAAAATGAGGCACCTTTTATATACATAATTTCTTCGATATCACACGTATTTATGTATAGGGAGAGCAACTCACCGCACCATCGTCGTGGTCATCAGATATGTTGCAACCCACTTAAATTTCTGAGCTAAAGGGGAAAACGAGGCGGCGTCCACCAAAAGCAGGCCCGAATTGCCGCATCCGCTGCCAAGGGCACGTTTTTCGTCCCTTGACCAGAGATCAGGGCACCGGCGAATTCCTATGACGAAGGAGGTCGTTGAAAAAGAAATGGCAGGAAAAAAAAAAAAAAAAACTGCCTTTATCACCACAGACGGTTTCGCCTTGTGTCCGAATGCTTCTTGGATTATGAAATGCACCGGCCACATTTGAACGTCTCCGTATCTTTCTCGCTGTCCCTTCCCTTACCGGCAAGCCGTTTTTCATGCCTTCTTTTTGCACCCAACGTCACTCAATGTTCTTTAAGACCTACGGGCGAATACGCCACCGCTACTTCTGGTCCGTCTGTACACACCAATTAACCACTGTCACTCTTGCCAACCTCGGGAGCTATCTGCACCACCTCATTCCGGACAGTACCACATTCGTCAGCCCCATATGAGCATGTTGGTGCTCATCTTTTCGGACCTCTACCCCTCATGGAACGCGGGTCATATGACGCTGCTTCACTTTCTACTGACTCGACCGAGGAAACCGCAGATTCCACGTACAAAACATCCTAGTTCGTCACGGCGCTCCTTGCTCACTGGTATGTGACCGTGGACGCCCGTTGCTCTCGAAGCCGGTACGAGCTATTCTTGCTGCTTGTTCGATCACGTATACCCTAACTTCTTGCTTCCACCCCGAAACCAACGGCCTGACTGGCTCCTTTCGTCGTACTCTAACCGACGTGCTGCCATATTACGTCTCAGTCAGTCATAACAACTGGGAATCATTGCTGCCGTTCGTCATATTGGCCTACAATACGACTGCGCTATCAACAACTGGTTTCAGCCAGTTTCCCCCGAACCGTCTTCAACCTCCGATATTATGTTCCCGTACATATCGGGGCCTGATCAGAATCCCGTCTTCGTCAAAGCAATACGTCGATCAGAAGAATGCCAGCAAATCGTATCTTAGAATATTCATCTCTCAACCAGCCTTCAAAGACCTTTACGATCAAAAGCAGCGGTCATCATTCTTGACCTCGCGGAGAAGAAGAAGACGGCTTTGGTCTATCTGAATAGCTGCCATGCCAACACCTCAGCCCTTATGCCGTGATTCGACGCTTTTCTGAAGTATTGTTCAGCCGACCATCGTCGCCGCTCTACGGAAACGATCCATGTCTCCCGATTAAAGCGACCATGTCTCTCCTACACCCTCCATCCCCGTCACTGAGCCGGCTCCAACATCACCGGGGGGAAACCGTGAAGAAAATTCTGGCGCCAAACAGCATCACCCCTAGTCTTTCAAAGTTCTTTCCTGTGATAAAGGGCTGTTCGCATGTATGTTAAATCATGAGTATGTTAAAAAATGAAATCAAAATTGGCATAGGTGTACTGTCCACGCTGTAGCTGTAAGCTTTTCTTTCTTACTTTCTTTTTGCTTTTCGGCTCAGTGGCGAGATCAACAACGGCTAGCGGACGACGACTCTGTCATTGGCCTGGTCGTGATCGTTTCAGATGAAACGACCGATCCCTGCTTCGGGACTCGCTCATGCCAAGTGAAAAGCGTCGCAACCTACTTCATGATGATCCTTTAATTGTTGTTGGGGGGAGGGAAGGGGAGGGGGGAGTAGCACACACACACACATACATGCAAAAAATAATTCAGAAGGCATCTATGACGTAACCAACATATTCCTGTTACTTTACAAAGTAGGAATAAATCTGTAGAGGTATACACTATCCCCTCGGTGGTAGTTTTTTTTTTTTTTTCATTCTTGAAAGCGGCATACCCGCACGCAGACAATGTGGAGAAGGAGAAACGCTGTCTCATTTTCAATGTACCCTGGCGTCATGATTTATTTCTGGCGTCGTCCACGTTCCGGGAGGATGGAAATGATAACGCGTTCCGAGCAAGCTGGGACTTTCTCTGTACCCTTAATAAATGCTTAGCGTTACATTTGTTTTTAGTCACCTACTTTCATGGTTAGCGAAGAACGAATAGTTTCAAAAGAATCTTCTCTTGGGTGGTGTCTGCGGAAATGATTAGTTACCACGGATTCTTTTGGTTGTGCGCGTCAAAGAGAAAGAGCATCAGGTTGCTTTATTACAGAATCCAATTGAGTATAGTGTCGTCCTTGAATAAAACAGGAACCAGAAAACCGTTTCGAAGACTTCCAAAACGTTGTTATCGAAACACACACATCCAGCCACGGGATCAGTTATAGCACTGTTGTATGTTTCTTTCTTTTTATTGTTGGACTTTCGAAGACTGTGTAGTGTTAGCATTGTTTCTAAATTTTCCCCACTCAGCAACACTAGCCAGTCGCTTTACTTTGTTTAGCACCGTCTCCTAAAATTCGTGGAAAAAGTTACAACAACATAGCTTTTTGGTAATTTTTGACATAGTAGTTTATTAATTGATTAATTGACCGGCTAATGGGGACCTAGTAGCCTAAAGAAACTGCATCCACACGATGTCAAGCGTAGCGGAATGCTCTATTTCGAAAGTACTTTGAGCTGTTTACGCCTCGACATGCAGTTAAGGCATGGTGTTTGGTCTTTGCCCCTGTGTTATACTGCTCTCCTTTCTTTATGTTTACTCCATATCGAGCAGGCGTTTGGAGGTAGCCAAAAACTCAAAAACGAATGGCCGAGGGGATGCGAAAAGAAAATTGGGAACAGTTTGAGGAATACAGTCTGAGTTATTGAGACCTCGATCTGATATTTCCGTCGTACTCCCGGGCGAATATAACCATGTTGAAAGGTTTAGAAACGTGAAAGGGTCTGTCTCATGGGCCATTAGACCAACAAGTGTACCTACACCAACAGGTGCTTATACAGAACGTATTATTCCAATACGTCGATAAGTCATTTCATATCTAAGTCGAAGCTTTTTAATGGAGAAAAAATGGAAATGGTGGAAATGCTTTGTCTGTCCGTCGCCACGAGGTCTGTCGTCTGCTCTCTGGTTGCTTTCTTATAGAGTTGTATTTGGAACAGATATCACTCGAAGCAACTGCAACTCTTTGTCGTGGCTACAGACGTAACAGATGAGCAAGCTCAACACGAATTTCGTACAACCGAACCTACATGTTTTCCTTATACCCCCTCTCCACAAGAAGAAAAAAAAAAAAAAAAAAAGAACAACATCGAAAGCGATATTCCGCATTTTTCGTCGTGGGTAGTGTGTAATACGTGACGGAAAACAGAAAAAAAATCTAGACGTCTTTGTGTCAGTGACCTTAGGAGTGACCAGTGACTAGACACGAACAGTCATGTGTCCTCGTGTCATTTTTTCTTTCGTCCTTAAACGTTTCGCTCTACCTGCCGGCGTGAACAAAGAAAAAAAAAAAAATACTGCGTTGCAAAGCTCGTGTGTATCAAAGACAACATCAGGCAAACACAACAAGGTCTCAGACAAATAGTCCTTTTAATTTCATGTATTCTTTTATGCTTTGTGCCAATCAAGTCGATCATCTGCGCGTCTGCCCATGTCTGCCTTTTTTTTTTTTTTTAAGATGAAGGAGGCTTTCTATGAATACTGAGATGGCTTCAACAATGACTTGCCAGAGTTCGGTAGCATTTAATTGGGACGTAATTAACGAGAGGCGAAGAAAGACAATCGACTGCAGAGAATTCCCAGTCGTCAGTTGGTTTGCCGTGGCATCGGAAGGAATTTAAGCCCGCAATCAATAAGAGACACCTGGAAGTTTCGACTTGAACGAAACAAACAAACAAAAAGTTCTTGGAACAATGCTGGTAGCATGGAAGAAGCTGTCACGGCCGTCCTTCTGCGCCGCGTCTAACTGACATTACCCTTTCATCGGTCAACCATTGGCATGCGACGTTGACCTTGCCCTATAAAATAGAGTGAGCAGGGCAACTTGACAACATTGGTGTGGCCTGAACTGTGCACTCTAAGAGCAGAACTTGAAAGCACGGTGATATCTAGTCACGATCCAAAATAATCTCCTTCACTTATCACTCGCGCCACTACTGTCGTTGTGTCGTGCTTTGTTATTTTCCCTTGGGCTTTTGTGGGAAAAAGTACCGTACTTAGGCACTATTTTTTCTCACGCAACCCCAGGGGAAAATAACAGTATTGTGAACCAGAGAGTTCATAGTGGCTGTGACGTCATAACTTATCCTTTCCAAGTTGCGCCAAATTCTTTCCTTGTTGGTGTTAATCCTGTGCGCTCTGGGATGTGTGACAGTGACGTTTTCTGCATTTTGTTTTATATATCTATCCTCATCATCGTCATCAACAACAATATCTGCAGACGCCCTTGAAGCGCGTGAATCCACTTCCGAGTTCTGAATAAGCGACGGATGCACGCGTGGTGCCCGCCGTCAATTTCTTTGCACTGTTCCCTCGAACGGAGTGGATTTGGATAAAAGTCTAAGCATAGAAGTGAATGCTTCGAAATTCTTCAATTAAGAGAGCTCCCTATGTGTACATTAAATTAACTTTTGCGTAAAATACTATAAGGCAGAGAAATACAGAAGGCCGAATCGTAAAAAGCCTCTCTCCCCGTACTCTTCCAGGGAATTGTAATGCCGCAAGAAGTGTTTAAAATAAAGCGTCGTCTGCTTCATTGCCTCCGAGTTATTGAAACGATCCGAGGAGCACATTAGGTTAATTAGATATCAAAACGAACGGTGGGCCTTTCCTTTCTTTTTTCTTCTATTGCCCCGCGAAGGAAGAGAGGCACTTTAAAAAAGATACAGTAAACGTGAACACTGCAGTAAAAGAAAGAGTGCGGTAAGGTAGTTCGGAAGAGTTGGGAAGCAAAAATATGAGAGCGGGCGTTTTTCCAGCTACGTCCTATCGTTTCGAAGTAATGGTTTTCACGAATCGTTTTCACAAATGATGTTCTCCGGTGTTTGGGCTCGACTTCTTCCGGAGAACAGGAATTGCGTGTGCGACTGACAGGGTGGTTTTCTTGTACACTCTACGTATATTAGCGTGACAAAAGGGTTTGTGCCTCTCAAGTCCGGCACATTCTGAAGCAGCGCAAATGCCGAATCTAGTAATGCATTCTCGGTTTGGAAATGAAAAGATAAAAAGAAGTTGTGGCCTAAATATGTGGTTGCTGGTCTGCATCAGTATATTCCAGACATTCAGATGTGAGGGATAAATGTTCTACCCGGTTGGGAGCACGAAACTGGGATTTATTACCAGTCTTTCATGCAGGAAGGATCTTGCGCGAAACTCTCGTAATAAATCATAATTTATTTATTTACTTATTTATTTTTTTGCCAGAGAAAAAACCCGTTGCACACTCTGGCAGTCAGTGCCTCCTACCAGTTCTGCTTTTTTGTTTGTTTGAATTTTCATGAGGCGAGAGACTCCCTCCAGTATATGGCGCATCAACCTGCGTGCGTTAAATTTCAATCTTGTGGCTCGTACCACATAATCGTGTGATTCAGACGCACACCGCTATTGTATGGCTACAAAGATTGGACGCTGGACTACACCACAGTTCAGAGGAAAGCCGGTCGTTGAAGGAAAAACATGTGGTTGGGAAGACGCATATTGCACTGCTGGAATTTTGTCACCGCCGTTAGTTACCCTTGGAT
>JARGYV010098353.1:0-14895 GCA_029532675.1 Ornithodoros moubata
GTGATAAACAATGCGTATATTGAAATCTGCAGTGGTTCACGATTATTCTATGTAATAAGGGGGGAAACTATAATGCGGCGTCACTGCACGCGAGTCACACATTACACCAATAACGTTAATTTACATACCTGCAACAGTGTTGGTCGCATGAAATTGTGCCCATTACGGGCCACCCTTTAGCAAAAGAAAAAGGAAGCTAAAGAAAGCGTAGGTGCATTATGAAAGAGAATTCCTTCCATGTGGACGGCTTCTTATCTTGAACCCTCCAGGCTCCCGACAGCTGCTGCCGCTGCACATTCAATTCTGTGTCTTTGTTGTTTGTCACTAAAACTCCCTGGAGCGTGATATATGAAGCACATCGGTGGTGCCGTATAATGTGTCTGAAGCAACAGAGTGTTGCTACTGCTGCAACCAACCCCTAATCTGTACACGAAGAGAAAAGCTGTAGACGGATAAACACCAAGAACACTTCTATAGAAAATTGACACGAAAAGAAGAAGAAGGGAATAACTATGTTGTCATGACGAGAAAGAACTTGTGCTACATACTTTGGAGGAAAGATTGCGGAACCCATAATAAACACTGCGCCAACCACGTCAGTGCTTCTAAGAGAGGAAATATAGGATTATCAGAGGCCGACGGATGTTTGAGAAGTTACTGGACAGCGTCACGAATGGCAACGGAAGGATTGGCGAGTGACTCTACAGGGCTGAATCATCGAAGAGCTGGAGCACAGGTTTAAGAACAGGTTAAAGTTTTTTCTCTAAAAGAAAAAAAAAAAAACCTTCTCCCAACTTGGAAAAAACAAATAAACAAATAATTTAGTTTCTCTCACATTTTTATCTTCTAATTCATGAAAATATTCGTGGCGACAGACATCACGAGCGATGTCTTACGCAATGCTGTCCCCACAAATTGCGACAGATCTTTCGGTCTTTTCGTCTCGAATTAGTGCACCATCTGGAAAACTGTGGTCGCCGTGCTTATATAATTAATCTGGAGCTGATTTACGTTTAGAAGGACAAGAATAGTACAGCAAACTTTTGAAAAGAGTTTGCGCCTTATAAAACTGATTGAAGACAATCTTCCCAGCCCCAACCACATGACTGGAGCACGATGGGTAACCCGAGACAGGGACGAGGGACGGACGACACGTTCTCAAAACTTTGACTGGAGCAGTTTTTTGGGCGAAACTGAGGACCGTGGTAACGGAGTTTGGAGCAACGTAGCTTTGGTGATGCGTTCCGCTCCCACGTAAGTCTTGGAGGATGCAAGGAATGCGTGATTCAACGAGCACTGACTTCTTCGGTCTAGCAATATTGTTACAAGTGGCTGTTTAAAGGCGCAGCAATTTCTTTCGACACGCGTGTGCCTCGGGGGAGAAATTGGTCGGACTGAAGAAAAATAAGTCGGGCACTGGAGACGACAGCATGATGAACGACACGTCGCGATGAAGGTTTTGCCCAAAATGAGAACTGCCACAAGTCTTCGTGCCGTCTGTTTTATTTGTTCACCACTTTTGACTGTTTCTTCTCCATGAGAGTTGCCCGCGCAGGTCAACAACGAGGGAATAACGATCGCGAGGCCGGTCAGACCACCGCTCGATTTTGTAAGCTACCAATGCGAAATACGTGACGTAAGGGAATGGCGGGATCCGTATAGGATGCATGTACCCAACCCCGAGTTGCACGTACACTGTTATTTCCCCTTGGGTTTGCGTGGGAAAAAGTAGTGCACTTATCGCAAACCGTCAAACAGAATATTTTCCAGTGCTCAGATTTGTTGAAAACCCTATGGGAGGAGCATACTTGAACGAGATAAGCGTGTTCACTACTGTTTCCCTACTGACCCAAGGGAAAATAGCAGTGTACATCCTGACAACAGCGTCGGAACCTGTTACCCGAGCCCCCTCGTGGGGGATAGCGTAACTTGAACGCCTTCCTAGTGCAGATTTAACAGTACTTGAATAGAGTGTCGCTCTTTGCACACGATGTCTGAAGCCTTCGTGGTTTGAGTCTCTCAGCTTCTTGTTTCCTCCAGTCAAATATAAATGCTCATATTTATCGGAAGAGCTGAATGGATGAATACGAAAATATCGCATTGGTATTTTTCATTGAGGACAAGCGCAGTACGACAGGTGCTCCGCTCGACAAAAGTAAAAACGAAATGGTGTTTGTGTATTTGTCACCGAATCTCGTGCAAGAGGCCTGAACGACTCAATCGGTTGTCGCGCTCGATACCTTTCTTGAGTCAAAGGGGTGAACACGAATGAAGCCTCCTGGAATGAATGTCCCCAAAGGGAAGTATATCCGTCCTGCCCGCCAAATAAGGAGAAACTTGGCGTCCGAGTGATGCAATCGATGGATTCCCTCTCGTTGCTGAGCACTAATAGCCATCCATTGGTTTCACGTGGGATCCGCAGAAGGGATCGATTGGGGCAAGAAAGCCATGCTTCCTGTTAGGATGCGCTCTATTCCAATGCCTCCGCGCTGCAGATGTTCCCTCAAATTTTTACTATTTTACTCAAGGAAAATGTCGCCAATGCCAGTCTGTTCCTATTGTTTTGACATCTACTGCACTCAAAAAACTGCCCTGAGGACAGATGAACGTTCAGAATCCTTCCGTTCACCGGTAGGATACATCGAAAATGGTGGGCGCGCATCTTTCTACGCCACTCGTGTAGTTATATTAAGTGCCAAAAAAGGCGTGCGCCTACCGTTTTCAACCATTGTGTCCGTGAAATATGTTTTTGTGAATGGTTATTGGAGTGGAGTGCTTTTGGAGTGCAGACTGGGTAGTGTTACGCTACTCTGGCTTCGCTAACTTACAGTTACGTTCGGTTCACGCCTTTAAACGTAAAAGGAAAATCCAGGAAAACCATTCCAGCTCAGGATCCCATTACCCCCAGATTTAGAGAATAAAATTAACCTATTTACTTACGTCAATCATGACTATCCTATCCAGCCCAGCTGTCTAGCTTATTTGCGTCTCCGCGATAGCGTTAAGCTTTAATATGAGCGTCGACGTTCGGGTATACTTTGACTGACACCCGTTACCCTTACCGTCACGATTGACAGGCCCGCGAACAACGACGGTATACAGCCAGCAGCTACGGCGACGACGACGGTGGAAGCATTTTTACCCAGTGAAAGATTATAGCATTTTTTAGTAAAATTTGGTCGCACGTCGCCATATGAAACCATATTATTGCTCGGGTGAGCCTGCAACGCGAGCTATAACGCTGACTTGACAACGGGGTATGAGAAGCTTGGAAGGCTCCCAATCCCACGGGGAATGGTTTTTCAAAAGGGCCAAAAGCTCCTTCTTGTTTCCGAACATAATTTCGTTTGGCGGTAATTCCTTGGTGTCGGACACGTTCGTTCTCTTCCCGCACAATTCTTCCGAACAAATTATTGTCGAGGGACCGACGTATCAATTACTGGAGAACACAGATAAAAATCCAGACGGAGCGGCCATTCCAAATTGGTTTCGCGCAGCTCTCGAGCAGTTCCTTTTATCTGAATTTGGGCCTTTATCGTCTGTTTGTGTGGAATTATTTCGTGTTCCAATCGGGTTCTGAAGGTGACGAGACGTCGCTCCAGTGGGCTAATGGAATCATATGCTAAGGATTATCATCATTACTTCCTGAATGTTACTTTGTTAGTGCCGAAACTTGCTAGTTCATTGATGATGTTGACGATGATTATACGTCTTGAATGAGGATCAAAATGATTATCACCATCAACTTGTTCCTTTGAGAGGTTCTTGCAGAACTTGGTAGTTCAAGCTATACAGCTGTTGCACGAGCTTTGATATCCTCCGACTTCTCACTTAACTCCTCTGCTCTAAAGGCGACCGAAGGACATGACGAGGATCATCGTTATTCAGCATCATATCATGCACTTAACAGCGTCGAAAACGGTGGGCGTACAACCTTTTCTGACACTTGTGCGGTTACTGCAAGTGCAACAAGAAAGCGTACGCCTTCCGTTTTCGTCCTGCCGGTCAAGTTCGAGCGATATCCATATCTCAATAACAATTGGTCCGGCTTCATAATTCTGTTTTTATGACTGATAAAGGAAGCGGTCAGCGATAGCGTACAGGAACAGTATTTTCTCTTTGTTTCTTTGTATCCAGCACAGTGGATACAATACCATAGATCATGATGAGGATGACGACCATAGAAAGTAAAGTTGTTTCGGCCAGCACTGAGATGCGCTACTCCCGAATACTTTTTAGCGAGACGTCAAATAGCTAAAATAGCCCTGAATTCTCCAATTTCTCGCCTGCTTACGGCGTAGATGGGGCGGGGCACATTCACAGGCATTCCCTAAGGCTTGCGCGTGCATGGAGAAGCTTACACAAAGTTTCTTCATACAGGCGAGGAGAGAAATGAGGCAAGTTATGCGGGTACACGTTATCTGCGTCAAACAGAGCCTGCCTGGAATATCATCGATTGTCTACTTCGTCCCGTCCCTAATGTCTAATTAATATGGTCGCTGTCACTTTGGAAGCGTCGGGTAGAAACACTGTAGGCCCTCCTCTATCACTCATTCATGGAAGCCAGTTTTGTCTATGCAGAGCATCAATATGTATACGGTGTCGCATCTATTATGGGCACTCGCGACGAGAGCTCCATGATTAAGGAAAGTCTCAAACAAAGGTCAGATGCTGGGGATCTGAAAAAGGCGAGTATGTTTCCCATGCTAGTTTTGCTTCACTCACGTCGTGCGTTGGATAAGTTCTTTTGTGTTCGGCTCTCTTTATACGTCCTTGTAGCCGTAGGTAATAAAGGGACACAGAATAAAGCAACGTCAGGTGTCGTCTCCACGTTGGGATTGCAATATTCGAATTTGCAGTGCTGTGCGTACCAAGCATGTGAACGAGATTTTTTAATTTACGAGGGTGGATGCAAAAATATCACGACATTTGAGTCAATGATATATGAAATATACTGACTCCAACCTTAGTCCTCTGACTGATGGCCATCTCCCGCCTCTACACCGCGTCAACCTGAATTTAGGACATCCAAACTGAGCCAACCAGAGTTTACCCCTCGTTGGCGTGGTCATTATTCGTATTATCCGTCAGGGGATTCTTAACATTGGTGTCAATCCAGTTCATCCTTTCTTTCTTGCTACCCACAACACCACCCAATCCTTTGTTTCTCTTTCCAGAAATGATCTCCTATACATCCTAATGCCTTTCGCGTGAAGGCGGCAAAAATACAACGTGTGATATGAAACTCATTCTGATAAATAAACGAGACCGGTAAGATGATGGTCACACAGAACCTCCTTCTGCGAATCTGTGTGACCATCACCTTTATAAATATTTGATTCCTGCTGCGTATTTCGATCGGAGTCTCGAGAGCCAGGCTGAAACCTTCCGGCAATTACCTTCGTTGAATACTTGGTGGTCCGCCTCGTGGTCAGATGACCTTAATATCCATCACATTTGCATAACGAGGCAAGTCCAGCAATCTATAGCGCGCGCCGTTAGATAGCGACGTCTCAACTGTGGCAGTTTTATACGACGATTTAGAATGGAGCTTGGTTCACTGAATGGACGCTGCGGACGCCAACTATTTAATGAACTGCTTAGCAAATGCTTGGCCACGGTCGCCGATCGTAGCGTTGGGGGAACCAGCTCTGGGCGGAAATTACGCGAAACTGGAGAACCACTCGCATTGGATGGGACTCTCGTCGTCGTCTGCGATCGAAACAACCGCGGCTCAAGCACGCTTCTCATACGTGACGTGGTCTTTGAGTTGGAATTAAAAGCAAATGTCACGTGACTACCTCATCGCCTAATCACTATTATCATTAATGTTCTTCTTAACTGGGATCAGCCCGTCTGTTTTGTTTGGTATGGGAGAAAAGGGATGTAATATGAGATGATGTAAATGTTCGTGGAATTTCTCGCGCATTGTGAGGGCAAGGTACTTATATTCCGGTCGCTTATAGAGGACTTTCCGCGTACACCAGCAACGGATGTGCAAAAGCTCACTCGATGTGACGTCGGACGAGACTGCATGCGGGGGAGAATATCACCCGATCATATTACTTGATCATAACTCAGCCATCACCCGACATTGAGGTTTGTTTCTTCACTCGTCCAGCTCTGACTTATTTAGAATACCAGCTGCCTTCGGAACGATATCTTTGCTACGACAGGGTCACGCTTAAAGGTTGTTTTCAAGCATGCGACGGGAGCTTTAGCTCGAAATCTGGTAGCCTCGAGGCTCAACGAATGGTGACGGTCGGTGCCTTTTTGGACGTCCATCTCGTACATTTCCGTTGAACAAGATATGAGTCCCCGTGCGGGCCTTAACGACCGAGCCGAACGGTCGGACGGTTTTATTGTCCGGAGAAAATGTCTGGATGCATTTCGACCTTTGAGAGTAGCCTATTGTGTTCACCGTAGAGAAATTGATTCTGCCTCCGAGAGTGGGGCTTCCTTTTCGAAGCAACACTCACGTCGGCAAGAAGCGTCTTTCCTTGTTTACTTGTTCACTGTTTCGTCTAACTAGCGAGGACTCTTTGTAATGTTTCACCCGGTTGTGTGTCACGTCCTCTGCACCACTAAAGCAGTGTCCACGTTCTAATAAAATATGGAGGCGACGCATTTAAAGTGAGTTTGCCGCAGTTAGTATGCTCGCAATGAGCCCCGTGATTAGGAAGACGAATCCGAGAAACGTTCTACCGGAGCTTGCTACAAAGTCAAAGGGGACGCATACAGCCCATTAAACATTCACGAGTGTGCTTTGCATAGTAACCGCCTTAAACGTCCCTCTGGACAAAGTGACTGCATTTAACGGCTCTTTATACACGTGCGTCGGAGCCCATTTGGCAAGTGTCGTTGCGAGAGCGGATTCACTGAATGCGCGAACAACGTTAAATGAATAAACTCCGCTTAACCAGGGACGAGCTTAATAAACGTCCGGATGACTGCGGACGTGTTTCATCACCAGTGTTGTCGCTCGGGGCGCAAAAGAACTCGCAAACGATGACACTGAAAGTTTATAACTCGGTCAGTATTCTTATTATTGTACTATATCAATAGAGACATAGAGAATGGTTTAAAGAACGGTCGAAGCAAAATGGATGAGTCTTGACATACAACAAGGGCTGACAGTTTGAGTGCCATCAAAGACAAGTCATGGCCTGGGCAAAAACACGCGGAGTCCCCAGATGAGTCTGTCATATCGTCCCTGTTTTCTCCGTGTTTTGCTCAGACTGCGGCCCTTTTCTTGAGCGGAGTTCGCCCAGCAGCTTACCCGCGTTTATGCCATCTTATCTATCTCAGCTTCCGTAGTTTTTTCTAAAAAAAAAAAAAAAAACGAAAGCTGAAGAAGTAGAGGGAGAGTGAAAAGAAAAGTCGCCTTTAGGTCCGACAGCAAACAATGAACAGAGTCTGCTTTCAAAAAACAGGACTTCACCACATAGCACAGTGGGAACCAATCACCATTCAGAATGATATCGTTCACGGACATCACACATAAAAAAATGTGACGTAAGCCTTTTTATAACACTTAGCAAAAAGGCGTACGCGTTTTGTTGTTTCTAATAAGTGGTCTCCCGCTTTCAGGAACTTCATACCTGCTCGCGTTTCCAGAATGAATTTTTATGTTCCACCAAGCAAGGCCTGTCGTAATTACCGGTTTCTTAATCATTTACGTTGTGCTAAATATTTCCCCTGAACAACATGTATTCAGGCATTGGACTTTAGAGTCCCAAAAGACACGTGGTTCCTAAGGGGAGAATTTTTCGCTTGGGGCCTTACAAAGAACATTTCGCAAATATTCGCGCTGCGCTATTTCCACGTATTCCTCAAAGTACGTCGTTACACTGCGTTGCTCTATGAAAAAGCGAATATCAGAGTGGACTTTATTAAAGCCTTGCTCGGGGTCACGTCTAGAAATATGGGAACTGTTAATGTTCTCATTTTGTCGAGCTATATGTCTTTCCAATATCGCCGAATATCATCGAATGATGCCGGGCGAAGCCAGTTTTTTTCGTGCAGTGTCCCAAGAACACCCCAGCAAAGAAATTTCAGAAATTCGGACAAAATCACTTTTCGCAGCGCTTCGACTCAGTGTTGGTGTTCTGATGGGAAACCACCGAACGAATTCTAGGGAAAGCCTTCTATAAACTCTCCACCAAAGGTACTAAAGCCCGCCCGCATACAAGCTGATGGTGTTAAAACCGTCGTCGTCCTTCTCCTTTCCATTTCCGAGGTGATCCGAGAAAAATCCATACTGAGCCGCCAATCGTTTCGCCCAGAGGGCGTCACTAGCCGAGTGGAATAAGGGTGGCGCTGGTGTAGGGCGATATTTTCCCATCCTAGTTTCAAGCTCGCAGGACACACGTGGAGACTCGGAGGATGCACTGTGCTCGCTATCCTTCCCATGGCCTTTGGTGGTCACTCCAAGTGGTTGTTATGCATTTGGGTTCGAAGCCCGATTTTTCGCTAGAACGGCTGCAGCTGTAAAACTGTATTGTGCCAGAAACGGATGTCCTGTGACGGAAGAAGTGGGACTTGGAACCGACCTTAACCCGTGGAAGAAGACGGGAGTGAAACTTTTGACGGAAAGATTGTCATCCTCACTTGTGGAAAATATGTTGCTTTTGCGAACCAATTGTGATGGGTGGCTGTGCGTCATGGTGTAGGTCATGGCAACACATTTCTTAGGGCTCTTTTTGGTGCTCGTTGTCTTCGACAATGAAGGTGAGATTGTTTTGTTCTCCCGTGTGGTCATGCGATTGGCCGCTCGCAAATTTTTATTTATTTATTTATTTAATTTATTTATATATTGTTAAAAAAAGGGGGGATTGATGTATAACTGGAAAACTTTGGTCGAAAGTCTCAGTGTTTTCCTCTCCCGTTTCCTGGCTTGCCTCTTTAGTTGTGATATTACAACGAAACTAAAGCGAAGCCGCTCGATGTGCTGACATTAATAACGTTCATACTTGTGCATGTTCGAAGTCAGTATATCCCTTCACAGTTTCTTGCGGGGAAACAGGATAGACGGGCACAGATTAAGAATGATCCAAACGTCCCTGTTTGAGAGGAACCCATGTTTCGCACACTGTGTGTCGCTCCACAACTCGATAAGCAAAGTCATGAACGACTGTTAGAATGACAATAAAAATAAAATGAGGCACCTTTTATATACATAATTTCTTCGATATCACACGTATTTATGTATAGGGAGAGCAACTCACCGCACCATCGTCGTGGTCATCAGATATGTTGCAACCCACTTAAATTTCTGAGCTAAAGGGGAAAACGAGGCGGCGTCCACCAAAAGCAGGCCCGAATTGCCGCATCCGCTGCCAAGGGCACGTTTTTCGTCCCTTGACCAGAGATCAGGGCACCGGCGAATTCCTATGACGAAGGAGGTCGTTGAAAAAGAAATGGCAGGAAAAAAAAAAAAAAAAACTGCCTTTATCACCACAGACGGTTTCGCCTTGTGTCCGAATGCTTCTTGGATTATGAAATGCACCGGCCACATTTGAACGTCTCCGTATCTTTCTCGCTGTCCCTTCCCTTACCGGCAAGCCGTTTTTCATGCCTTCTTTTTGCACCCAACGTCACTCAATGTTCTTTAAGACCTACGGGCGAATACGCCACCGCTACTTCTGGTCCGTCTGTACACACCAATTAACCACTGTCACTCTTGCCAACCTCGGGAGCTATCTGCACCACCTCATTCCGGACAGTACCACATTCGTCAGCCCCATATGAGCATGTTGGTGCTCATCTTTTCGGACCTCTACCCCTCATGGAACGCGGGTCATATGACGCTGCTTCACTTTCTACTGACTCGACCGAGGAAACCGCAGATTCCACGTACAAAACATCCTAGTTCGTCACGGCGCTCCTTGCTCACTGGTATGTGACCGTGGACGCCCGTTGCTCTCGAAGCCGGTACGAGCTATTCTTGCTGCTTGTTCGATCACGTATACCCTAACTTCTTGCTTCCACCCCGAAACCAACGGCCTGACTGGCTCCTTTCGTCGTACTCTAACCGACGTGCTGCCATATTACGTCTCAGTCAGTCATAACAACTGGGAATCATTGCTGCCGTTCGTCATATTGGCCTACAATACGACTGCGCTATCAACAACTGGTTTCAGCCAGTTTCCCCCGAACCGTCTTCAACCTCCGATATTATGTTCCCGTACATATCGGGGCCTGATCAGAATCCCGTCTTCGTCAAAGCAATACGTCGATCAGAAGAATGCCAGCAAATCGTATCTTAGAATATTCATCTCTCAACCAGCCTTCAAAGACCTTTACGATCAAAAGCAGCGGTCATCATTCTTGACCTCGCGGAGAAGAAGAAGACGGCTTTGGTCTATCTGAATAGCTGCCATGCCAACACCTCAGCCCTTATGCCGTGATTCGACGCTTTTCTGAAGTATTGTTCAGCCGACCATCGTCGCCGCTCTACGGAAACGATCCATGTCTCCCGATTAAAGCGACCATGTCTCTCCTACACCCTCCATCCCCGTCACTGAGCCGGCTCCAACATCACCGGGGGGAAACCGTGAAGAAAATTCTGGCGCCAAACAGCATCACCCCTAGTCTTTCAAAGTTCTTTCCTGTGATAAAGGGCTGTTCGCATGTATGTTAAATCATGAGTATGTTAAAAAATGAAATCAAAATTGGCATAGGTGTACTGTCCACGCTGTAGCTGTAAGCTTTTCTTTCTTACTTTCTTTTTGCTTTTCGGCTCAGTGGCGAGATCAACAACGGCTAGCGGACGACGACTCTGTCATTGGCCTGGTCGTGATCGTTTCAGATGAAACGACCGATCCCTGCTTCGGGACTCGCTCATGCCAAGTGAAAAGCGTCGCAACCTACTTCATGATGATCCTTTAATTGTTGTTGGGGGGAGGGAAGGGGAGGGGGGAGTAGCACACACACACACATACATGCAAAAAATAATTCAGAAGGCATCTATGACGTAACCAACATATTCCTGTTACTTTACAAAGTAGGAATAAATCTGTAGAGGTATACACTATCCCCTCGGTGGTAGTTTTTTTTTTTTTTTCATTCTTGAAAGCGGCATACCCGCACGCAGACAATGTGGAGAAGGAGAAACGCTGTCTCATTTTCAATGTACCCTGGCGTCATGATTTATTTCTGGCGTCGTCCACGTTCCGGGAGGATGGAAATGATAACGCGTTCCGAGCAAGCTGGGACTTTCTCTGTACCCTTAATAAATGCTTAGCGTTACATTTGTTTTTAGTCACCTACTTTCATGGTTAGCGAAGAACGAATAGTTTCAAAAGAATCTTCTCTTGGGTGGTGTCTGCGGAAATGATTAGTTACCACGGATTCTTTTGGTTGTGCGCGTCAAAGAGAAAGAGCATCAGGTTGCTTTATTACAGAATCCAATTGAGTATAGTGTCGTCCTTGAATAAAACAGGAACCAGAAAACCGTTTCGAAGACTTCCAAAACGTTGTTATCGAAACACACACATCCAGCCACGGGATCAGTTATAGCACTGTTGTATGTTTCTTTCTTTTTATTGTTGGACTTTCGAAGACTGTGTAGTGTTAGCATTGTTTCTAAATTTTCCCCACTCAGCAACACTAGCCAGTCGCTTTACTTTGTTTAGCACCGTCTCCTAAAATTCGTGGAAAAAGTTACAACAACATAGCTTTTTGGTAATTTTTGACATAGTAGTTTATTAATTGATTAATTGACCGGCTAATGGGGACCTAGTAGCCTAAAGAAACTGCATCCACACGATGTCAAGCGTAGCGGAATGCTCTATTTCGAAAGTACTTTGAGCTGTTTACGCCTCGACATGCAGTTAAGGCATGGTGTTTGGTCTTTGCCCCTGTGTTATACTGCTCTCCTTTCTTTATGTTTACTCCATATCGAGCAGGCGTTTGGAGGTAGCCAAAAACTCAAAAACGAATGGCCGAGGGGATGCGAAAAGAAAATTGGGAACAGTTTGAGGAATACAGTCTGAGTTATTGAGACCTCGATCTGATATTTCCGTCGTACTCCCGGGCGAATATAACCATGTTGAAAGGTTTAGAAATGTGAAAGGGTCTGTCTCATGGGCCATTAGACCAACAAGTGTACCTACACCAACAGGTGCTTATACAGAACGTATTATTCCAATACGTCGACAAGTCATTTCATATCTAAGTCGAAGCTTTTTGATGGAAAAAAATGGAAATGGTGGAAGTGCTTTGTCTGTCCATCGCCACGAGGTCTGTCGTCTGCTCTCTGGTTGCTTTCTTATAGGGCTGTATTTGGAACAGATATCACTCGAAGCAACTGCAACTCATTGTCGTCGCTACAGACGTAACACATGAGCAAGCTCAACACGAATTTCATACAACCGAACCTACATGTTTTTCTTGTACCCCCCTCTCCCCCCAAGAAGAAGAAAATAAAAAGAAAGAAAGAAGATCGAAAGCGATATTCCGCATTTTTTGTCGTGGGTAGTGTGTGATACGTGACGGAAAACAGAAAAAAAATCTAGATCTCTTTGTGTCAGTGACCTTAGAAACTAGACAGCAACATTCATGTGTCCTCGTGTAATTTTTTCTTTCATCTTTTTCGTCTTTTAACGTTTCGCTCTACCTGTCGGCGTGAACAAAAGAAAAAAAAATACTGCGTTGCAAAGCTCGTGTGTATCAAATACAACATCAGGCAAAGGCAACATCAGGCAAACACAACAAGGTCTTAGACAACCAATCCTTTCATTTTTTTTTTAATTTCAGCTATTCTTTTATGCTCTGTGCCAATCAAATCGATCATCTGCGCGTCTGTCCATGTCTGCCTTTTTTTATTTGTTTGTTTGTTTAAGATGAGGGAGGCTTTCTATGAATACTGAGATGGCTTCAACAATGACTTGCCAGAGTTCGGTAGCATTTAATTGAGACGTAATTAGCGAGAGGCGAAGAAAGACAATCGACTGCAGAGAATTCCCAGTCGTCAGTTGGTTTGCCATGGCATCGGAAGGAATTTAAGCCCGCAATCAATAAGAGACACCTGAATGTCTCGATTTGAACGAAAGAAACAAACAAAAAATTCTTGGCACAATGCTGGCAGCATGAAAGAAGCTGTCACGGCCGTCCTTCTGCGCCGTGTCGAACTAACATTACCCTTTCATCGGTCAACCACTGGCATGCGACGTTGACCTTGCCCTATAAAATAGAGTGAGCAGGCCAACTTGACAACCTTGGTGTGGCCTGAACTGTACAAACTTGAAAGCACGGTGATATCTAGTCACGATTCAAAATAATCTCCTTCACTTATCACTCGCGCCACTACTGTCGTTGTGTCGTGCACTGTTATTTTCCCTTGGGCTTTTGTGGGAAAAAGTACTGTACTTAGGCACTACTTTTTCTCACGCAACCCCAGGGGAAAATAACAGTATTGTGAAACAAAGGGTTCACAGTGGCTGTGACGTCATAACTTATCCTTTCCAAGTTGAGCCAAACTCTTTCCTTGTTGGTGTTAATCCTGTGCGCTATGGGATCTGTGACAGTGACGTTTTCTGCGTTTTRTTTTATATATCTATCCTCATCATCGTCATCAACAACAATATCTGCAGACGCCCTTGAAGCGCGTGAATCCACTTCCGAGTTCTGAATAAGCGACGGATGCACGCGTGGTGCCCGCCGTCAATTTCTTTGCACTGTTCCCTCGAACGGAGTGGATTTGGATAAAAGTCTAAGCATAGAAGTGAATGCTTCGAAATTCTTCAATTAAGAGAGCTCCCTATGTGTACATTAAATTAACTTTTGCGTAAAATACTATAAGGCAGAGAAATACAGAAGGCCGAATCGTAAAAAGCCTCTCTCCCCGTACTCTTCCAGGGAATTGTAATGCCGCAAGAAGTGTTTAAAATAAAGCGTCGTCTGCTTCATTGCCTCCGAGTTATTGAAACGATCCGAGGAGCACATTAGGTTAATTAGATATCAAAACGAACGGTGGGCCTTTCCTTTCTTTTTTCTTCTATTGCCCCGCGAAGGAAGAGAGGCACTTTAAAAAAGATACAGTAAACGTGAACACTGCAGTAAAAGAAAGAGTGCGGTAAGGTAGTTCGGAAGAGTTGGGAAGCAAAAATATGAGAGCGGGCGTTTTTCCAGCTACGTCCTATCGTTTCGAAGTAATGGTTTTCACGAATCGTTTTCACAAATGATGTTCTCCGGTGTTTGGGCTCGACTTCTTCCGGAGAACAGGAATTGCGTGTGCGACTGACAGGGTGGTTTTCTTGTACACTCTACGTATATTAGCGTGACAAAAGGGTTTGTGCCTCTCAAGTCCGGCACATTCTGAAGCAGCGCAAATGCCGAATCTAGTAATGCATTCTCGGTTTGGAAATGAAAAGATAAAAAGAAGTTGTGGCCTAAATATGTGGTTGCTGGTCTGCATCAGTATATTCCAGACATTCAGATGTGAGGGATAAATGTTCTACCCGGTTGGGAGCACGAAACTGGGATTTATTACCAGTCTTTCATGCAGGAAGGATCTTGCGCGAAACTCTCGTAATAAATCATAATTTATTTATTTACTTATTTATTTTTTTGCCAGAGAAAAAACCCGTTGCACACTCTGGCAGTCAGTGCCTCCTACCAGTTCTGCTTTTTTGTTTGTTTGAATTTTCATGAGGCGAGAGACTCCCTCCAGTATATGGCGCATCAACCTGCGTGCGTTAAATTTCAATCTTGTGGCTCGTACCACATAATCGTGTGATTCAGACGCACACCGCTATTGTATGGCTACAAAGATTGGACGCTGGACTACACCACAGTTCAGAGGAAAGCCGGTCGTTGAAGGAAAAACATGTGGTTGGGAAGACGCATATTGCACTGCTGGAATTTTGTCACCGCCGTTAGTTACCCTTGGAT
>JARGYV010098399.1:0-16355 GCA_029532675.1 Ornithodoros moubata
TCGTTGCAATCATTCTCAAGCTTCGCTGTGCAGTACACTTTCTTCATTCCCGGAAGCAAATCAATGCAACGGAAGTACGTCCTCCCATTAAATCAAAAGGGCAAACATGAGCTGTGTTAACCCTTTGGGCACTCGTCACAGTGCACCCCGAAAGACCTTGAATGCAACGGTAAGCTTGAATAAGTGCTTTGGCGTCTTCCTCTTTTGCAGCAAAAGGAAAAGGCAGGCAATAACAAGCGTGTCCTTCGATTCCATTGGCCCCAGTGTGTTCAAAGATCGCGCCATGCCGTTGCTTCTAACAGACAGACGTGGTTATGAGGAGGCATTTTGTAGTGCCTCGGGCACTCCGAGTACAAAATAGGAAAACGCCTCGGGTAACAAACACTACAGACACGTGTCGTGATCATCGTTTCCTGCAGGTGTGAAAGTTCCACGATATCGTTTCCTTGCAACGTGTTGAGTAAAGTCTTCCCTCGCCTTGATTTGCCGCGATGACACGTTGTAGGAATTTTATTTTCAACACTCCGAAAAGAAGCTTTCACTATAAAATATGGTCAAAAACTACCGTAGAAATGGTCCGACAAAAGGTTGCAAGCTCTGCGAAGACATACTGATCTGTAAAAAAGCTGCATCAAACGAACGGTTATATAGTCTCGCGAGTGAGGGCTGGGAGTTATTTTTTCTGGTCAGCGAGTTTTTGTCAGATATTTTTTCTCCTTATCGATTACGAAGCTGTAAGCTTGTGGCTATGTGTTTCAGGTAGTCTGAAATACCTGGTGTCCCGATAAAGCACGAATTTCCCGTTTATTCTCCACCACATTTAATTTCACCTGCATTGCGACTGTAGCAGCATCGCATTGCAAGGTGTTAATAAAAACGATGTATAAAATCATGGCGTAAGACATGTGGCGGGGTTTCGACAGACGGTGTGAGCATTCGGCTGCTGCATTTTAAGACCAAACTTGCGCCCGATGAGATCCAGTGGGTGGTTCCTCGAAGAGGACGTTGTCTCTTGGTGTTGGGAAATCAAATCGCATTTCGTGATGACGCACAAGGCGGCAGTGAACCCACGCTTGGTCGCACACACAAAGAACACTCTGAAAAGAGAACTTCACCGCGTAACACCGCATATGTGGGGAAGTTCGTTTAAAAAAAAGCATGCCCTAATTCGCATATACAGTGAAAACAGACCTTCACCACACAACAGTTGAGGGAACCAATCCCGATAGAGGATGACAGTGCAAATTAAAATCATACCAGAAACTATAACAGATAAACGCGGGGCATATTAATTTACAAGCCAAATTTGTTACACAACCGAGTATGGTACGGTCAAGGCGTTTTCTTAGGACTGACTTTATTCTGTGCTCTGTTCGGCTCATGTTGGCTGCGTTGTAGCCTGTGCTGGCTGTCGGGATTCACAACTTCGTTTCATTTCTCTTTTCCACGCAGGTAAATACACACCTACACCGAACATGACACGTGTTCAAGGATCTCCATAAAACGGCTTCCACTTTTCTGGTGCCAGTAGCTTGCAACGTTGTTCGAGGACATTCTATTTTTTTTCTCTCCTCTTTTATTTCTATTCTCTCATCTGCCAACAGAAATGCGCGAATAGAAAATATGGAATCACCTAACTGACTTGTACGTTGTTGCCTTGTTTATGGACTGTACTTAAAGAATGTTCGTACTACTCGTATTCGAAAAATCCACGCAGGTGTTGGTTAATATATATATATATATATTAATAATGAGGTCCCCATGTGGTTTAAATTACCCGCAGTTCTACCCTGTGGTGTCGCTCAAGATCGCAGTTGTTTTAAACCCACAAATTATTATTATTATTATTAATACAATGAACATTGCGGCCTTGATCCAGATGTCCAGCTCCCAGTCGCATAAGTACAAAAAAAAAGTAGTTTATATACCAAGTACAAAGTATGGGGACATTTCAAAATAAAGAAGAAAGGGGAAAAAGTCCAGCGGGTGCTGAAGCTAGTGTCTGCGAAGCACTGGACGATCGCAGTCAGGACTTAGTTCTTGCTTGAACGGAAAATTCGTGCGTCCACATATGGTCGCAATAAGAAAATCAAAAGTGCACAGTATATCCATACACACGCCCAAAGTTCGTTGATCTGACCTTCAGTCGCGTCTGACAGAGAGATTATCGAAGGCGTCTGTCTTCCATTGGATGGCCTTCACGGCCACGGGGAATCGTCTGTGGTGCGGAGCGTGCATCTCGTGGGCTGACTGACGTCCGGGCCCGTGGTGTTGCTACTACACAACACATTTCTGCACGTGGGGCCCAAGGCCGGACGGAAATCTATGCAAGGCGACTTTGAGATATCGTACGCGGCCGCAGACTTCGGAACGGGGAGGGGGCTTAAGGCAAGCTGAAGGTTGCTGCTGGAAACGTTCTATTAGATCTGGCGTCTGTTGTCCTGACGGTACGAGTTACGTGTTGAAGTAATTAGCCACTTCTTTTCATCTCTATGAAGATAAGTACAGAAGGTGAAGAACCCTTTTTAGGTAATAAACTTTATTCACAGCTTCCTGGGCTCAACAGCAGAACTGTCTTAAGTCGCATTCCAAACAGGGTTCGTACGGGCTAGTTACTGTTTGGATTGCATTGCTCTATAGGAAAATTTTATCTGCTGCCTGATGAATTGTGGATTCAAAGGTTTTTCACTTCCACCTTTTGTTGATGGCAGTATTCAGCATCGCAGAAATGACCTTCAAGCTGTTGCCAATGGATGAGCGTCTTTCAACCTAATGACCGATTAGCGGCAGGCTGGAATAACGGCTGTATAGCGACTTTATCAAAATAAGTGGTTTCTTTGTATACCATGACATGTACAAGCAGAAATTGCCGTGTGACAGTTGTAAGTAGAGGTTCCGTCTGTGTGAATGGGACTACATAACTTTACAACAAGTATTTTTACTGTTGACAACGCGTGTACACATCAGTTGACCATTGGACATAAATTTGTAATAATAATAATAATAGTTATTGACTGCTTTACGTCGTGAGGCAACTGTGACCATGAGCGACGCCACAGTGGTCGGTCTGTTGATTAATATTCCCCACCTGAGAGTTCTATCACGTGCGTCGAAATCTCGACACACGGCACACTGCATTTTATTCCCAGAGGATGGCGTGTCCCAGTAATTACACAAATTTGTAAATGAGTATAAGGGACAACGTGTAAGCACACAAGTCAGTAGTTGTATGGCACGTCCAAACTGACGTGTACCTCGCCTGTCTGGGGCGCCCTGACTACTGTAATTGTACTTTACTCTATGCTGATGGCGATGTTTGATTTTTTTAATAAGTGCTTTCACGCAATCTTAGAATAGTAGAACGCCATTTCATACCAGTTTGCAAAAAAACGCATTTGCCACATTTATTTGCCTGACAAAGGTCACTAAATGTGCTGTAGTCTTACACGCTCCCTCTTAGCCCTGAGCACTGGCTGCAAGGAGTATACACTGCACAGAGGATGTAATACGTTGGCTCTGCTCAAAATCTTCCATTCCTGTATGTTCACAGCACAATTAAGGTAAATTTTCTCGTACGCTGATACTATGCAAAGCCCATGCTATGCGTCCTTAGGGCTTGTTCGTTTATTATCGCACAAATTCTTTAAGGCCATTACGTGCCTGTGTACAGGTGTGTCTGTAATGTTTCAGACGCCGCTGTTCGTCCGTCTGCAGCCTTGACTTTTGCCCCTTTCCCGACCGCTGGTTTTAAATGCGACAATCGCTGCGTTTCACGGATTTCTCTCGCTTCTCTTTTCGTTTTATCATCATCGAAGTGAGAACGTCGACAAGAGCATCGCCGGCGGGCGACACTATGCAGGCAGGCGATCTCAAAAATAACGATACGCCACTACCTCATTACTGCGGCACCGCCGGTCTCGATATTCACGAACAGCGGTCCCTTCCAGTTGTATTCTTTCTTCAGTGCCTTAAACAGTTCTTTGTTCTTTCGTTTGTCCAGTAAATGTATATAAATCGGAACGTGTGGTCCTCGTAAACAGGTTCCGGCTACTCGTTGTCCAGTCCAATTACATACAAAATGGACAATAGAAAGTAGTAGTTAAAATGGAACATGAAAAATGTAAAAAAAAAAACGTCAGTCAGCCCCGTTACTACCAGTCCTGTAATTCAGCATTTAAAAACCGTGACACAGACAGATATCGCTTACAGCTGACAGTATACGACATTTCAAATGAATCTTTGTTCATTCATTCAGTTCTCCTCCGTTACTTCGAGATTTCATAGGCTGTAAACATCGTGAAGGATAACTGTATACCGTTCCTAAAGTTTCTGGAAGCAAACGGCATCGTCAACACGCTCTAGCGCGTCCCCGTAACAGTGTGATCACATCGTAAATCTTCCTCTGCCCCACCTCTGGCGTGGCCGGTGTCGTCATCATCATCCTCTTAATCCACCCAACAGCGCTGGGGTAGCGTTTTGCTGTATAGGAGTATGCTGGTGGAGTATAGGAGTAGGAGTTTGCTGTATTTGCTGAGTAGGAGACAGACCCGCTCATCATCATGTTGTTCTCGTTCTTGAGACAATGAACACAACGAATTAGTGGGTAAAGGAGGCAGCCTGTTGAAGGCAGTGCACGAATTCCATTTCATTCTGTGAAGCCTTGAAACTGCGCAGGAAGCAAATCAAGGACTGCCAGCGTTCTCATGCATGTACAAGTGACTGATGTGCACGAACTTGCCTTCACAAGGCGAGATACATGTAAGACGCTGCACTTGGTGTACCTTCGCGGGACACTCATATGTATATATCTAGTCACGATGCAGGGGCTCCAGAGTACAAGGAGACGTTGTTGGCGAATTCACGACTCATGTTTTAAATTTGCTAACGAAACGGCGGGCCGCTCGGGGCAAAGAACAGAGGTCATTATCGGAAACAAGGGCATTAGATGATAGTGAAGAAGTAATGATGATCAGGATTCACATGGATGCACGCAGGGAGGTGTTGTGCGCATCACACGATAAGTACTGCTGCACCTGAGGTCTTTGTGGTACAGTTTCACAAACTACCCAAGCAACACAATCTAGTGAAAGTCAGGTGCAATAGTGGTGGACGCCATGATCCAAGTTGCTTTTGTTGTTCACAGCACGTCGGGGAAGCTGGGACAAAGAGAGAAAACACCTGAGCACTACCCCTAATGCACCTTGCTTTCAGCGCGTTGTGTTTCTGGTTTAGACGTGATAGCCTACTCCACTGGACGATAATGTAAGATAGGAGGGATGATCATGATAAATGACTGGTCTAAGGTTCTGGAGTGGAGGAGCAGCGCATCCAAAAGTAGCAGCAATTCGCGCACTCACTGCGTTCCTCGAGACATCGGATTAACACTGTTCTTCTATTTCACTGATACCGATGTTGATTTCTTCATCTCGATCTTGTAGTATTAACTGTTACTTATAGGACTTGAGTAGCACGTCCCGATAAGCTGACATATATCCCCATGCTAATCTTTATAGTAACAACGAGTACAATAAATGTTACACGAATGCAGAGGCGTTGGTGTTGAGAAATGATAAGAAATAAGTGACCTGCCACGCTAGCGTGACCTCGGTACGTCCCGTTGTCCAGTCAGTTTTCCACCAAAAAGAAGCGCACGGCGCAACTAATAACTCAAGTTGATATCTTTTTTCTTACATTTCCTCTCCATGCAATCCTAGACTGTGCAAGCGAACGGAGAACTCGCGTGCGTGCTCGACAAACAGTCCTGTGGCTTTTATCGAGTATGAGACAGCTTTACCGGCAATCAAGCTATGCCCATATAATGTCACCGCGCGGGCTGGAAGTAGTGTTTCGTATCCTATCGTTGGCTATGCTGTAACAACAACATAAATGGTGATGAAGGGGTGAGATATTTCGTTGCTATGGCTGTACCCGAAGAAGAAGAACAAGTAGTAGTAGCAGTGCCCTATCCCATTGCACGTTGTGCTACAAGCTTTTCCCTGGACCTTCCCATTCTGCGACCAAAGGCCTACGCTGCCACAGTTCTCTACGGAGTCGACCGGAGACGCACCAGAACCTATTGGGAGTCACTCAACCTCTCCCTGCTATTCTTGGTATACCGACTGACATCGGCGTCTGGTTCCTTGCAACCTGTTGGCCCAACGCAGCTACACTGTTATTTTTCCTTGGGTTTGCGTGGGAAAAAGTAGTGCACTATAGCGCCAACCGTCAAACAAAATGATATCTTCCAGTGCTTAGACTTGTTGAGAACTCCATGGTAGGAGCATACTTGGGCAAGACAAGCAAGAAAGATACAGTGTACAGTTATATGCCGCGGCGCATGCGGTCAAGCCTACACATTGACATAATTTTTAGCTTTCCTAGGCTCTGACATTTTCTGCACAGACAGGCCTTAAAACTCTTGGTTTCTCTTGAGTGATGCGACATCTCCCCTTCCTCTTTGGGTACCCAGCCACCGCATGGTTCCTAATGTATCACGTCAGTCACCTCAAGCAGACCTCTTGCAGATCATCATGCTGAAAAGCAGGATGACCCATTGATAAAATGAGGCTCTACAGTGCGCTGGAGTGCTTCCAACTTCGAAGCTGTCTTTAATGTACCCCTGGCCCACAAGAGGCCTACCGCGATGGGGTAATATCTGCAAGACAACCCATTTTGGAACCCTCGATGACGAAACATGTGCCGTAAATCTTCCAGTCGAGGTCTCCATAGGACCGCGGGGTTCCCTGCCATTGCGTAAATGGTACCATGATTACTGATACGGATTGAATTCGGTTGTATTCACGGGTGATTCCCATTTGAAGGGAACTGGTTGAAGACTGCTTTCCTGGAAGGGATCAATGGTGGGTTAAAGGGAAAACGCCTGCAGCCATACACACTGAAGTTTGAACACAGTATATATGTGATAAGGCCTGTGCGGCTGATGTGCTTTGTATGTACTGGCCGTGAACGTATGACGATGATATCTGGAGCCCGTCGTGACCCTAGCTGCACGGTCGTAACCTTGACCTACATCTGGCACAAGTCGCCCGATATCTCGATGCAAAGAACCCACCAGGAATATTTATTCGCGGCATAACCTTCACGCTATTTCCAGGAGAAAACCTGTATTGCTTTCGGAGACGCCGGGTTTCCTTGAGAGTTAGACGATACTTAGCATTATCATAACGGCCACCAAAAGAAAGAAAAAGAAGAACAAAGGGGAAAGAGGGAAAGAGAATCAGTAGGTCAAATTCGTGTCACTCTTTTAATGATGATAGAAAAAAAAAGAAGGCCTGTGCTCTGGCAGTAGAAACAAGAGAAGTGACATCAACGGCTTGTTTCTCCTGCCCAGAGCTCAGGCTTTCTTTCATCATGAACTTTGTCCACCAGCCCGCCCGCACATATGCCATTCAATCCTCGCTACTTCACACAGTACAGTTTGACAGGGATGTACGTGTAATCAGAATGAGCCCTACTTCATTTCGTGCGTTCAAGCAGATGAAAGAGAAAAAAATAAAGGTTCAACAATAAGAAGGCAACGTAGCACTATTTTGCGGTCCTCGAAGGCTACACACGGCTGTGCAGCTGATCGGTAGGGTCAGGAAAACGTAAAAAGAAACAAAGAGGACATTGAAAACAGCGTAGTTCCTGACAAATATGCCGACTGTTCGAATAAGCACGCAGAAAACGGAAGACAATATTCGTGTTTTTCCCAAACTCGGACGTCCTTCAATACGTTTCGTCAGCGGGCTACGTTTACACCATCTAATTTGTGAAAAGGTCGGCTCCCCACCCCAACGGGGGGCACTTATGTAATATCAGATCATCCAACAACAACATAGTTAAGAAGTGCCAAATACGACCAAGACTTCACTTCACTTTCCTTCACTTTACATAAACAATACAATTGTACATTTGTTTTAATGTTTTCATGTTTCATGCTTCTGGAGCTGCGGGCAGGGGTCTTGGGGCTAGTCACGAATGACATGACAGACATAGGCCTCAGTGTCACACATTGCGACTGAAGAAATTCAAGCACAAGCTATTTTCTCACGTTTCTGGGACCCGAGCCTACATGAGGTAATTTTTCAGTGGGTACCCCAGCATCCCGGAATACCTGGAGATGTCATAGCATCCAAAGCACGCTAGTGTGGTCCAGTCGAACGGGCATATTTCGCTTCGTCGGATGCAAGATTAATGCTGGATAAAACCTGTTCCCAGAGCTACGGTACAACACTAACGAGGCTACATATACGCTTCGCCATTTATATCCGGGCAGCGTTGCTGTTATTTCTGCCTGGACGTCTCATCGTATGGAATAGATGCTACAGAGACTTGACCGAACGTACCAGTATAGCGGACGCCTATTGTTCAAAATTGTAAAGGTGAAACAGCCTGACGTTTCCTTGTACTGGAGGGCCTTGAGCAGATTTCTTTTGTTTGGTTGATACGTGGAACCTCGACAACCAGTGGACCTGGCACCACAGGGCAGACGATTCCTCAGCGCGCAGAATATATGGAGTCACAGCATTCAAGCTGCAGGCGGCGAGTATTCAAGGACATTGAAACGCAAGTCTTTGCACCGGGCCGTCCAAGCATGCCGCCATACATGCTAGGTGCAATGGTTAACATTCCTCACTGGGATTCAGTGGGCCCTTGGGTTCAAGTGCCGACCAAAAAATATTCTCTTCAGGCGCTACATTGTTTTAGATATCACGATAAAGAAGTGCGAAAGAAACACGTGGACAGGGACAGTACCGCAGTGCTCACTTGCAACAGGTTTAATGACATGCCTGACAGAGTACGCAGGGTTCAATCTGGGTTTCTTTCGTTTATCAAGGATGAATCTAACCAACATGCTTCTACTTACTACCACGCCTTGCTTTAACAGTTCCCACGGCTGACCCCAGGACCTATCCCGACGGCAAGCTCCACTATTCTCACTTTCTTCTTCTCAGACTGGGACAGAATTGTGTCATAAACTTTCCATCTCCACGTGGCCTCTGAGGGCGAACGTAATGCCACTAAAACGAGGTAAATCTACCGTGGGCGAAATAGGAGCGATCCATCTTGCGTTACATCATTGAGGCCTCGAAGCGGGATGGATGTTGCTCCCGGTTCAGATACGAGTACAACCGGGTCTTGCTTCACTGTTCGAGACGGCGCACAAACTGCGTTTCGCCAACCGCGAGCGATCGCTCCCCTCCCGTATCGGGGCATCGCCCGTCGTCCTAATCTCGGCCTCGCATCGGGCGTCCCGCTTCAGAAAGGCGTCCACGTTTCAAAACATTTCCGTGGCCTTGTCACTCCTTGTCTAATTGCCCAGAGAGATGAGGTTTCACCTTTCGCAGCTATTTACCTTTCGAAGCGTTGCTACTCCAACGGGCTGTCATTGGGAACGGTGATCATACATACAGGAGTTCAGTTTGGACTACACCACCTTCTGCTCTCGGGTTGAAGGTAGGAGGTCTTGATTGCGTGGTCTGTTTCGTGACTTTTAGTTGGTGTGTGTGGGATTTTTACTGTACATTGTTTGTGTGATGTTCGTAGTGCCTGAGATTGTCTGCAACGTGACAGCGAACAAACAAAGTGTTTGTGGTAATACTCGGAGGGAGCAGGGTAGGTGGGTTGACCGTATACCGTGATATGCGTTTTAGCGAACTAGTTTATGAGGGTAGGAGGATCATGGAAACAGAATTTCACCGGTCGCGACTTGACTCGCAGTATCTTAGGGTCGCGAGATGAATGGGGTTTACTGTGCCGCAAGTGATTGCTTGCGTAAGTTCCACACTTTCGACTTTCGCGAACTATGAGAACGGAGTACATTGCTGGCATTGGTGAACGTGGGTAATATCGCTTTTTTTGCAGGTTTTAATGATGTTACGGCGATGCGGTCGAAGGTATAGATCCATTGATCACTAGCGTCGTGAAATTAGGAACTGGCGAAACGTCCTCCGGACGCCCTGTCAAGACATTGACGCCTCATTTACAAGTCATGAACGCTTCGTATTCACAAAACTTGCAATGTTTTAATGTTGGCATCAAATCACTTTTACGACATACGTACAGTATGTGTCCCAGTAATATGACACGCTAACCAAGGCTTCAGTATAGAAAGCGCACCGGTTTACTAGATAGAAACTAAGACAAAGTCAAGTGCAATAAGGGTGGTCGTCAGGTGTCTTATCTGTTGGTCGCTGTCTTTCTGACGTGTCGCGAACTACAAAAGCAACTTTGATCCATCCGTTCACACCCCTAGCAGCACAGTGTACTGAAAGTCGAGTGCATTGAAGGATGGTCGTCAGGTCTCTTATCTGTTTGTCGGTGCCTTTCTCACGTGTCACGAACTACAAGAGCAACGTTAATCCATCCGTCCACCCCTATTTCACCCAAGTTTTAGTACATTGTGTAGCTTGAGCCTATTGCACCCGAGTTTCAGTACATTGTGCTGCTTGGGAGACTCAAGCCGGACACTGGAAAGTTACATGACATTTTGGGACAGATATCTCAAGGAATCATTCGATGAGAAAGTGCTCGAACGAAACCGGCGTTCTTTCGAAATATCATTCGAACGACACCCCCTGACCGCGCCATTTGTGTCGCAGTTGTGTCTTATCGCAGCCTTTCCGCAGTCAAGCGCTTTGCCTTGGGCGCCTTGTCTCGCGGTCACCTTACATTTATGCATGAAGTAAAACTGGGAAAAGACAAAAACTGTGGAAGGCTACACGGACGCGGTCGCGCCGCCACCCTCAATGGTCTTTGGAACACTTCGACTTTTCCACCGACGCTTTAAAGCGTTAATGGAGAAAACAAGAAGAAACGGTAGGTTACCGACAATGACTGTCAACCAGCATCAGCTGTTTTCCTTCAGGAACGTGCGTCGTGTTTAGTTTCTCTTGCCGTTCGGTGAGGTTGTATGGGAATATTTCCCGGGCTTTCCTCATAGCATTCAAGGCGTAGTCGGCACAGCTTCCTGCGAAGCAAGCCCAGGACGCATCTTCCCGCCTGAAGCCACGCACCGGCAGGCCGATCACAGGCAAATTAATAACACACGACTACCAGGAAATAATAGTCGGATGTTGAACGCAGTGAAAAAGATGTTTTCATTCTGTGCTAAACAATGGATGATGATCGAGAAACCTCGCTCAAGGAAGCAGGGAATAACTTTTCTTTCTACGCACACCAATTTCAGTTTCCTTCCTGAGCCTTACTCAGCTCGCTTCATAGTGAATCACACCAAGTTCACTGTGTTTTTCCCTGTTCGGCGACAGCTTATTTTCCAGGAATTTCCTCGTTTCACTCGTGTGTCACGCCACAAGCACGCATCAACAATGTATACGTTATCATCTGGGAACAAAATGCTGCTATTAAAGCGAGTGTGTTGCTAAAGTACTTGTTCAACAGCCACTGCCGTATGTTATGATACCAAACTCATTTGCATCTATTATTATCATTTATTTATTTATTTACTTTTACCATGGCACGGGATTCTGGGGTATTAAAAAGCAGTAGAATGCTGCTTACCAAGGCCAATCCCCTCGTGAGTGGTATCGATAAGTTCCATGTAACATGAAGCGCAAGTTTATCAATCAAGCTCGATATTATCCACGCAAAAGTGACTTTATACAAGTGCTTGAACTACGTACGTTTCAGATTAAAACATTCAAAGTTCATTCTGTGCGCAGATGGCATCAAGCTATACCGTTGTATTTCCTCTGAAGGCGACTGTCAACTATTACAGGAAGATATCTCTGCAAGTTGGTGTTCACAAAATTTACTGCGTCTAAAATTAAAGAAAACAACGGTAATCTCTTTCACACACAAACGAAAATCATTGTTACACGTGTACGCAGTACAGTAACTAGAACGAATGTGATACGTAGTTTTGACATCGAAGATCTTGATCTCCTTGTTGACTTCAAATTAACTTTCAGTCACCATATTCTTAAAGTGGTCAGTGGTGAACTCCAAACCATTGGTATGACAACCCGCCTGACCAGGGACTTTTCAAGCCACAATACCCTAATTGTTCCGAAGCTTGAATTTGCATAAGTTGCGCGGAATGTTATGGTCAACGGCCACAACGTCTCTTTAAATGTTCAGCGTCGGTTTACAAGAATCTTATATGACGGCACCTTGGTACTAGCTCCCACCTTTTATAGTTATGATTTCATCTTAAAACGCATAGATATGAATACTTTATCGGAGCGTCGTCTTGTACGTGATTGTGCACTTTTTCCACGGGCTGTTGAAAGAAAAATTAGATAACCCGGAGTGTTTATCTAACGTGTCCCTTCATGTATCTTCTGTTATCACTAGGCACCGTCCTGCATTTTTCAACTATAACATAATGAGCCCCTTACATCGTGTCATAAAGTTAATTACTAGTTGTTGTAGTGCTTCTGACATCGACATTTTTCATTTGCCTTTGTCCGAAACAATATCATCAACTGATCTGCATCTTTCCACTCGTATGTAATCCACATTGTTCAGCTGCCAACTTTGTTTCATTTGTGCAGTATTTACACTTGACACCTATTTCTATTTACCATCACCTATGCCCACCGGCTGATACCTCAAATGATAACCATGTGTTTAGCAATAACAACAACAACGAAGCTAGCTTTGACGAACACACATCTTAATCTTATCTCTTAATTTAGAGAGCAGGTTGTATGGAGCTCAACATCACATGTTTTATACTATTTAAAAAATAATGGCGAGGCTGGTGTGAAGTGGCACAAAATTCGCACCGCAGCAAAACAAAAGCTAAGCACCCAAGGAACATGGTATGCGCGCTCAACCTTGGGCTTTATACGAGACTCGACCATTACGAGGCACAGCATATATATTTCAGACGTTGGTGCCACCCAGCCTCAACACAATCCGGCTACATGTTAACTATGAGGCGGCATTATACATAACCAAAAACGAAAGGTGTGTCTGCGTCTGTATAGTTGTGTTGTTCACTTGTAAAATCATTGGAAATTGGTAAAATTCCTGCATAAAAAAGCGTCACGCACAATTTTAGCGTCGGAGCATTTCACATACACCCAACGAAGTGAAGCGGTTGCAAATATTGTGGCAACTGCACGGCGTCGTCTTGCACCTGATTATAACAGTGTAGCCATTCTTACCCATCACGTAATGATGGCAAATCTATATAGGAAACTTAGGTAAGATAGAAGCAATAGATCCATGTTCAGGCTCAGCATTTCTTCTCTGCCCGTCCAAATAATGAAGACTAGGGCTTCACTCATCACTCATTTCATGCTCTCCTTTCCGTGTTTCCCGCTGTCCGCGCTTTGTCGATGCCTGTGTTTTTCCAAAGAGTCAAGCATGCATGACAATCGCAGTCGCTATGCAGTTTCGGACATGGTCGGAAGCGATGCGTACTTCATGTAAACAACCTGGCTAAACAACTAAATGAGCGACGTCCTCACTTCCTCCATGCTATTTTATCTTACTTCATTTTATTTTTTCTTTACTTGTACGCCTAAATGCCGGGGTGGCCTTCGCCAGTTCTTTGATCCGAGCGCAGTAAAATAAGTGCGCAGAAATGGGCAGCGTATGCAAAAGCTCTACAGCTGTTTGAGGAACCCCGCCTTGGGAACAGGATATGCAGGAAAACCTCCCCTTTTGTTTCTTGAGGAGGTCGCTGCTTTTGTTGTTCAGCATTGTGTTATTTCTCCGCGGTAAATATTGCCTATTTTGGGGCGCCAAATTATGGGATTTCCCCGGCGCTTGTACATTTGTTTGCGCGTAAAATGGAGATAGATATGAAAACAACAGACGTCAGCGGATGAGAATAATACGAAGGAAATGTGCCACACCTGCGTTTTGCAATTGGTGAGCTAAACGCCAAGGTTCTGCTTTCGCGTCACCGGTGGCGCTTTTCTTAATAACCTTTCTTCTTATAATCTGACGCGCTCGTGTGTCGACGCCATATTCTGCAGGGCGGTCTGTTTGAATTCAGCCATCGACTATGCTGTCTAGACTGTTTCACCGTGACTTTCCAAACGCATCTGCGCAGTATTGAAGACGGCGCCTGACGCGTATAAAAAGAGATTAACAAAAATATAGTAATAATGAATAAATAATTATAATATTAATGTTGACAGCAACGAGTGTGCCAAGAGTAGAGCTACGTTCGGACAGCGAAACATGCATCATCATGGTTTAGCTACCACGCGCCGAGGGTGGTGGATTGACAATGAGGACGTCCACCAACCGGACCATACTTTCTCACAATCTGTGACTATTCTTGGACCCTTTTCGATGCACAGAAGACTGAAGAACTGAAGAATCTGTCCGTTACACTGCCATGAGGAATCATGCTGCCCCCCATGTGGAATACATCATTAATAGCCATCACGTATTTTTGTCGTTATTTTTTCTCACACGTGTGGCTTATTTATCGATAAGAAAAGGTACAGACAGATAAATTGTCAGCTACCTATAACGATGACCCATACTATCATGTGAAAGTGAAGCAGCGCTTAAACCGTCGGCTTCTGCATAGAAAACTTTGTCACAGTTATACCAGCTTCTTTGTTTGTTTTTACTACGTGCGGTGTCGAACTCTCTTATAACGAAGTGCCCACCTGTCTGTGTTTGTGGTTCGACGGATGTTCCAGTGTTACACCTCGTTAACACTTAGAGCAAGCCTAACATTTCCTTTTACGTGAGGAATGCACAAGCTTCACTTTTTTCAAACGTTCACCTTTTTTGTACTGCGTACGAAAATGTATCAGTTTCAATTACTTCTACTTGTAATCGCTCCTGAATTACACATAAATAATTTAATTACTAGTTTAACTATAGGTGTTTGAACTCTTGCCTCGTCTACAACAGCATTTTTTAAACACATCCTAACACTGGAGGGGCCAATTATACAAATGGATTCACCTAGGCGTTGTGTTGTGCTGGTTTTTCTCTGCTCACAATTTGAAATATCTACTCTTTGCAGGAATCTCGTCGCGTGTATGCAGCATCGCGTGGTCTCCGCGTATGCGTGACTCACGACAGAACGAAATAACGCTTACACACCTCGGTCATTACAAGGTCAAAGCGTTCAAATGTCCTGTGGCGTTGTGGAACTTCTTTTCCTCCGGTAAGCGGTGCCTTCTGCGACTGTCACCGTGATTATAACAGTCTAATATAGAAACGATTCGGATTGATGCGATGTGACGAAAGTGGTGCCGCGTGAATCACCAAGAGATGATTACGTGATTGACTTTTGCCCCTCCTTCCTGTTGTTCTGTAACATTGACATTGACCTTGGCCTTCGTCACGGCCGTGTTGCATGATGGTACTACTTTTGCAGTCTCCACTCGAGAGTGGCGCGTCACGCGGTGATGGCTGTGTCAATATTTCTTTCCTTAGTGGGATGTAGGCCTCCCTCAAAAACTTGATTCACATCGGCGTTTTGCTCGGACCAAAAACGAACCCGTAGAAGGGATTGAGGCTGTTCACATGTCCCTTGCACCAGAGTTCATGCGTGCATGCAGAGTCCAGAGTGCATGCATGTTCACAGAGTCCGCATGCATTTCAATGGGTCCGTGCTTAACGAGTGAGAAAAACGCTGTGTGAACCAGGCCTAAAGGTGGGCAACGTTGTTACAAAGACATGAGGGACGCGTATGTCCTGGGCCGACTTAAAAGGAAACTGTGTCAGCATACGCTATTATTTTCTTATTTATATATACTACATGTTCGGAAGGATTCAAGTAGGACTTGGTGGTAAAAAAAAAAAGGGTAGCTGCAAAACACGATTATATAATAACAGGACATAAGATATACGTGACTACTTGGCACGTAGATACAAGTACTATTTCAATAGCACAGCAGCAGATGACAACAACAAATCACTTTTTTTTTTCTTTTTTTTCTTTTTTTTTTCAAGAAACTAGTTAAAACTAGTGCCATCTTAAAAGTGCTTCCCGTTTTGTTCCAGCCTGACATGGAAACGAAGAGTATTTGAAACATCATTTTTCCCTGCAAATTTATACAACATGTAACTCGTTTCCAGCCCTGCTGTACGCTCTAAAGGTACAAAATGACTTAATAGTAATATTTAATATTTAACTATTTGGTACGATAGTTTCCGTCGCATAATTGTAATACGCTGTTAGACAGCTGGTAAACCCGATAGCAAGTGCAACTCACCAGGCGAGTCTGTCCACCTATACTTATAATAAATGAACCGAATTTCAAGCCTTTGCACTCGTCCTAGCTTTTTAATGTCGCACTTTCTATACATATCCCACACTACACTGGCACATAGTCAAGAATTGGACTGATCAGCGATTTATAGGCCATCATGCATGCATCCGGGGAAGCACGAGAAAAAAAAAA
>JARGYV010098412.1:0-11355 GCA_029532675.1 Ornithodoros moubata
CACGCTAACATCCCCCGTTAAGATATTGGTTTTTATTTTCGAATGTTTATCATTTAGTTTAGTGCTTTTTGTTTCAAAATCACATTTGCTCAGAATGTAACACTATGTATGCTTCGCATGTAATGTTTCTGGCATCATTCTGTAAGTCGGCCCATTTGTGAGTTGGAACCATTTCAGAGTCCCAGACATAGTGATGGACTGCCAACCTTCGTGTTCGTCCAACCCTTGCCAGAACGGAGCCATGTGCCACGAGAACTGGGGATCGTACAACTGCGAATGCGAAAACAAGTTGGCGCACAGTGGCACCAACTGCGAGAATAGTTGAGTCATTCTCTCGTTCGCGTCATGTTTTCCTTTTTTCCCCTTTCGGTAGAACGATTACCCTCCTAGCTCCGCACAAAGTCTTATAACGCTGCACATTCTCTCTCCACAGACTTGAACCAGAATTCCATGACGTTCATAACATCGAGTTCGTGTTACCACCGAGCAACTCGAGGCAATATTTCAGACCCGGTGCTGAAGGAAGACATTCTGCTCAGCTTCCGCACCTATCAGTCGGAGGCACTTCTGCTCTATTCCTTCAATCATCTCAACAACTTTGTCCAGCTGCATTTTGAGAAAAGGAAACGCATAGTGTTCACTTTCAACTCTCAGCGCCGAATCGTTCAAGGCTTTGTCGAGGCGTCAGGTATTTTCACACTGTTGAGTTTGGATCATTGCAACGCTCACCGTACACTGCATTCCAGACTTGGCAACAGGAAAAATTATCCAAGTCTTTGTGGACAGGGGAGAAGAGAACACAGTGCTTTACGCCAACGGTGTCAACGTCACGATCCCGTACCCAATATCCTTCCTGACGAAGTACTACAAGGACCCGTGGATCGAAGGGGAACAGCTCGGTGAGAATGCCACGATATTGATGAGAACAAATATCATGTCGCTCGTTATGCCACGTGTGACGGAACATTAATATTCAAGTTAGAGAGTGTACCTGACGTTCACCTTTCTGTCATTACTTTGGCATTTACTGTAATTAACTTTACAATACCAACAGAGCTCGTCAAACCGGCTCGTGGCACCTTCGAGAGCGTGCCTAACAGCCAGATGTACCTCGGAGGCGTCGACTTCATGGGAGCCACTACCAATCTCCCGGGTCTCGTTGGTTGCCTTCAAGGGCTACGTATTGGAACGGAACAGGTGGATTTAATCAAGGGCGTAGCAGACCAGAATGTCACGAAAGGTACGCCCGTTACGGTCCGAGTCGCAAAAACGTAACTTTTAAACGTCGTACCGTCTCAGGCCAGATCCGACCGGGCTGCAAGATGATGTGCGACTCCAAACCGTGCCAGCACAATGGACTCTGCGTCGAGGACTGGAAGAACAACCTCACCAGCTGCGACTGCGCCATGACTTCATACCAGGGAGACATCTGTCAAACAGGTGTGGTTTCGGGACTTCGAGCCTGTTCGGATGTCTCGTGTTGTGAATCCGCGGAGTACGAAACGTGCGCTTTGTCTCTCAGACATCGGAGCGGAATTTGACGGCAAGGCGTGGATCGAGTACATATTTACTCCGGAGACGACGGGCCAGGACAGGGTTGCGGTCGTGCTGGCGTTTTCGACGGAAGCGAAAGCAAGCGTTCGGCAGGCGATACTGCTGGTACAGTACGCTCAAAGGTAGATGATGCTAATTTGTAGATGTTCTGTGCAGCCTCGGCGCTATGTTGATTATGTACGCTACGTCTGCTTGGGCTTTCTTTATTCTGACTTTGCAAAGTTTTGAGCCATTGTACGCTTGATTTTTCACTTCTTGCATATTCTCTTTTGTCTCGCTGAATTTATGGCTTCAGCAGTGAATGTGGATGAAAGGTGAGCATCTGATGCACTGCAGTCCGGCTGTTGTATTTTGCGACAGAGAGTTATAAATTGGAACAAACATGTTCTTGGTGTACTGCATCAAATGACTTTTAACGGCAGATGTCTGTTGAAAACTGTCGATATTTGTTCTTTCCATACAGCCAACACTACATCCTGGTTGCTGTTACGCCGGAAGGGGCTCTACAAATCCAGGAGAACCACGCGACGGCAAAAGGTAACCTGGGAAGTCTAAGTCTTCCCGATGTCTTTAGATAAAGCTTTATTCCCTTTGTGTCTGAAACAAAAATGTTGATGGCTGACACAGATCCTTTTTTAAATTTTCTCCTCAGTGTTTGGAAAACAGACGGGAAACTTTGCAGACGGCTTCAGACATTGGATCATGTACAGACGAGTTGAGAATGATGCTCGAGTAGTGGTAAGCTTTAGGGACTTCTGTTTCGACTCAACCGTATCGGTATTGTACTTGAAAACACAATTTGCCGAGTGCCTTGTCTACTTCTTGCGAGGCAGGTTGATGGCAAGGAGTACGTACTGACCAGCACTACCCCGGACACGTCTGGACCAAGACTGGACATCAGCTCCAGCCTCGTCATTGTCGGAGGAACAAAACGGGACCCGCGGTTCGGAGACTATGGCGACTTTCAAGGCTGCGTCTCCAGTACGTCCTATGTTTGTTTGAATGGAATGTTTTGTTAATGGCCACGTTTCTTCACTTTGGTGACTTTGATCTTCTTCTCTGCAGATGTGGTCGTGGAGTTGCGGACACTGAATATCCGCCCGCTGGAAACGTACTTTGGTTATCAGAAAGGAGCGTTGGAAAAAGTGAAAGTGCAGGGAACCCTGCGTGAAGGTCGTTGTGCCGAATTCGCGGCGATCATTGGGGATAAGCAAGAAGTCATCTTTAAGCCACCTGCTGTAAGGCTTAGATGTTAAATATTTCTTTGATCACGTGCCTGGGGCATTCCAACAGGGGTATAAAAAAATTCAGCTAAGGAGCCTACGTGTTCAAGAGATTAGGGATCCTGAGGAAGTTATCTTTGGGGCACTAAAAGGGAGCCTTCATTAATTAACTGATAAATTCTGTAAAGTTTGTGCTGTGTGATGTTGACATATGTCACGCTTGCAAAATAGGGAGAAAAAAAAAAGGCCTAAAGTGTACTGCGTTTCATATTCCCCTCACAAGGGTTTGAACAAATTGTCCTTTTCAGGTGAATGTTCCGGAATGGCACAGAGTAAACCCAGTCCTCGTACCGTACAAAACCAACTTCGTTCACCCGCAAGCCGCAAAGCTTCTCTATGCGAAGGCTACGAGTACACGTGAGCATATCTTCGGATCTCCTTATCGGGAAGATAGCCTTCGGTTAGCAAACTGACCCGCCATTTGTATCTCTCATGCACAGGGGTGGCAGTGATAATGGCGATCATCCTGGTCGTCGTGCTGATAGGAGTGTTCTTGTACGCGTGGCGTCTGCAAAAGAAGCACAAACACAAGAAGCTTCAGGAAGACATTTCATTCCTTCGACACGGTTCTTACGCTGCCCCACGCTCCTTCAAACGAAAAAGCAGCGCTTCACCCGTGAAAGGTACAAATGCTGTGAATGTTGTATGATGCAAGAAAGGAAAAAAACGAAAGGCGGAATTAGTGCCTTTTTGAAAAAGAGGGCAAGAATCGGCAAATTGTATTCTCTTGCTGCTGTTCATTACAGCCGTAAGCTTCAGCAGTCGTAACAACGACTACCGGCCGGTTCCCCAAACCAACGCGGATCCCCCGTCGTCTGCTCCCCGTCGCCCCTCTGGCGGACCTTGCGTGCCGCCCGCGTTCAACGCCACTCCGACAAAGCCCATCTTAAACAGCAGGAAATCTAGTCCTCGAGTGGTCTCGCCCGTTGTCAATGGAAGAGGTAAGTCTGCGATAGCTTGTACCAAGCCATGCGTAATTAACAAAGTTGCTTCTACTCCTCCTGCTACTACATATGAATCACGAGTTGACAAGGATTGTCAAAGCTGACACTGCATCTGCGATTCTGATTCACGCAGACGTTCCCGACCGAGTCCCCAAAGTGAAACAAAACAAAGCAGCTCCTTATCGTCCAATTTCAACAACATCGCAAGAATTGGAGTGGGACCCAGCAGCGGACACGGGCATTGCTCGGGTAATTATTGCCGAGTTGTGTCGACAACTCGCGTTGTTTCCTGTCGGATTAATTTTCTCACACCTTTGCACACTCACTCGCGTACATCTTGTAATGCATCAGGTTCTGACTGAGCCCTAGTGGTTGTTTTTGTCCAGTGTTGTGATTGCTGCCTTGTATGTTGCTCTCTGAGCTTAGACACAGAACGTGCCTTGCCATTGTCCCTTCTTCAGCCTTTCCTGTGTGTCTTTCTCTTGTAGTGCGGAGAAGATATGGTGAGTGTTCTCCAGTCTCCAGTGTAGAACCCTTCCCTCGCACTTTGCACTCTGTAGTTTGCTTGTTAGCACGTGCTTGGCACTAGTTCCTGCACCAGGTGAGTCACTGGCACCTCGAATAGTATTAACGCACAGGTAAAGTCGGACACTTTTTCAATGTTCTATAGGGTACAACTTTTGATTTGGGGCATTGATTGCGGCACAACGATGTGCGACAATTTAAAAAGGACAGTTCAATAAACGCAGCTCATAAATAATTGGGCAAAAAAGCTAAAACTTAATATTCGAAAAGTCCCAATTGTGCATAACCAGTGGTGCTCTATCACGTTCATTCAGGAAATGAACGACATGGATCCAGGCGATGAAGAGCTGGAGGCGGGGACTCCGAGGAGAAATAGCGGATCTCAGCAGGACATGGTAAAGAGGCATCCTCTTTATTCCGCTCCCCTAGCATCTGTGAGCGAAGTGACTATAAACAACTGGTAGCCTTTGGCTCTGCCACTTGGGAGTTTTAACTTAAACGCATTCCTGGCTGTAAGTGGAGCTTGTACGTGAGCTTGTGTGATGGCATTGTGTCTTGTATGCGAGTCCGTTTGTATCTGTAAGCATTTGGTGTGCTGGAGAGCATCCTGTTATGGCAGAATGGTTTTGAAATGCAAGAAATGATTTTGATAATTTGGTCATTCTGATTTGGGTAGCGTGAATTTTATTACCCTTACTTCCATCTCATCTTAGTTTTATCTACGCCCATCAACATTTGTTGCGTGCTACATTAAGTAAAAAGATCCGATAATTGAAAGGAAATTTTTATGTATTTGCGTATTTATTCATTACGTTTCTGAAATGGTCGAACAGGATGCTTCTCTCAGTAACTGACTTGGTTGTGATCGCTGCCTTTCAAGTGTAGTGTGGAATCCATATCACATGATTCATTCTCATTAACATTAAGCCTCACGTCTCACTGACTGTGCACCTTGGTATATAAGTGACCCATCTGTAGCATGTGTGTTCAGAATGGCTGTACTCTGTTCAATATATTTATGCTACAAAGGGCATCTGCTAGTCTGGCAAACTCGCGCTCTCCAGGTGCCCTCCCGTATCTCCGTTACATCACATTTTGCTTTTGCTTTCGGTGAGTCTGTGCGTTTTCGCCAAGGGCCTGAAAGTGCCGTGTGACGAATGCCTCGTGGCCGGCATGATGGAACGTTACTTTGGCTTAGACTTGTTCTGTGCTGAATAAATGCTTTAATATGCCCCAATACTGCTGTCTGGCTCTTTTGTACTGTGCCGAGATTTCTGCTCTGTCCGTGACGCTGCTTGAGTGCTGTGAAAGGGCTGGCAGTTTGTTTCGGAATGCATGTACGCATTGGAGTTTTTGTAAATTTCTCACTTTAAACTGCTTCTCTGGCCTTGTACCTCTGGAATTATGCCTTGCTCTAGCTTTGTTGTGCCAAAGGTGGTTATTAAGTTGGAAAGGTGTGTGTAGGGGTTTAGAGATAAGTGTTTAAAATCTACAAGAGCAGGATCAAATGCAATTGCTACTGTAGAAAACTTACAGGGCTCTGCCAGATATTTTAGCCGGAAGTCATGTCGGAACTAAAGCCACACATTGCCTGCTTTTTAGAATTCGGAATGATAAATCATTAACAGCAAATACTGTTCATTGCTTCGCAGTATACATGATGACACATCTTTGCTAGAATGTCACCCATCATTATACATGTGTATGCATGTGTGTATGTGTCCATATCTGCATCTCCAGAGTGGAGTCCGTTTGCCAGTATTACATGGCAAATACATGGCTGTTTTATCTCTTACACATCATGCTACGTGAAGTAACGCATTCCCAGTTTCGGTAACAGTTATGCGGACAGTGTAATGGCACAATGCTAAGAAGCCATGTGGTAACATAGAGGTGAATTTATTTAGAGCCTGGCATTAAAATGATGAGCAGATGAGATTATAAGTGTGCTGCCTTTAACGTGATACGAATGAACGAGATTCGCACAGATGCTTCTGCAGGCATTTAAGATGTTTAGCCCTGTATTCTCGAAACTTCCACCCGCTGTGCCTTACAAAAACATGCTTGAATAGAAGAAAATATGCAAAAGTTAGTGCATTGTGCACTTTCCGGGCTCTAAATCGATTTCCTCTCACCAGGTTTCGCTCCAGCCGAAATAGTACAGAGAACAAACAGAACTGTAACCCTGTCTTTGCCACTGGCATTCTATTCCAGTTGGCCAATGTCTACAAACTGGCAGACTATAGCGGTAGCTTGATTTTCACGAACTTGCCCTACGAGACTGCACCAAGGACAGCTCAAACAGATACCGACAATTGAATCGGCCAATGGATCAGATCCAAGAAGTTTTGAGCCCCATCATTTTTACTTGGTGACTGCTCCTGTGAATAACAGTACACGGGTGTTGCGAAATTCATTCGTTCATGCTGTGTGGTCTGCATTCTCAAAGTTTCAGGAATGGCTGGCAGTTGAATAAGGAAAACCCTGTTTGTCAACATCCTAGCAGCATCATAGTTGGCATGGTTAATGTTAAAGTGATGCAACCAGTGCTCACGACGTATTTGACCCACTTGTCTTAAATCACCAGGTTGTGCTTTAACAATCCCGATCATCAGAGTCATGGGTTAAGGCCCTAGAATGCTTCCGTTGTGTGGCAGACGGCTTCCATTGCAGATGACATTTGTGCAGCTACCAGGCCTGCGATCCTGCTGAGAGGGAATCATTAATCTGGTAGGTGGCGATTGTACAGACAGACATATCCAATGCAGTACCAGGAAAATAATTTACAGTCGTTGATACGTTGATACCTTCTAGCCTTCTTTTAATTTAAAATTAAATGATAGGTTCTTTCAACAACCTGTGGACACGCCACCATGGAAATATCTGCGAATAGCTGTCCTTGGGTATATGAAGTTATTTGTGCCAAATTTCTGTTGTCTTAACATGCCTGATTCAGAAGCTATTGAGAGCCTAATATATAGAGAAGATAGGGTATCTATTTTGTCAGGGAGCAACATTCCAAGTTTGAGTTACGAAGTGACGAGAACTACCTTTAGGTTTTGCACACAGCTGCGGATGAGTTTTGTTATCTGTCCCGTTATGTTTGGTTGTATTTAGTCCATATTTTCACATGTATAATTGTGTCTACACTGCTGTTTCTGCCTCTTTTCAGCTTTTGTATCATGTAGTTGGCTGTGATAGTACATCATTCCACATAATGTACAGGTTGATGCGAAAGTTTGTCTGACACGGGAGTAGTGCCGATTCCAAGCCGACCGCTACCTTAGCGAGCGAAACAAAGGGACTGCTCACTCGTAAAGAGGGGTGTCCGGCTGCGCTGGCAACGCCATATGGCTCCAATTTCCGTGGGTTCCTTGCTCGATGTGGAGCAGGCAGCACAGCCCTACGCCCCTCTTAGTGAGTGAGCAGTCCCGTTTTTTTCTCTTGCTAGGGTGGCACTCGACGCAGAATCGACACCGCTTGCGTACTAAAAAGAATTTTTGCATAAGCTTGTAACTCTACTATTCCTTACATTATTTTGTAGATATATAGTCATTTACAGGCCACAATAATTCTTGTTCACCTCCCATTGGAGTAGAGCATTTGCGATAAGTTTAGTCCTGCAATGAACCGACTCAGAGCTACATCCGTAGGAACTCTTGAGAAAACATGGCCACTAACTTCCAGCTGAAATTTGTTTCTTGCATGTCATTTCATTCTCTGCCTGGAGGGTGTTTTGAGCCTACAAAGTGCAACATTAATGTGCGAGCATTATGGCATGTGTGCATGTCATGGCTTCTGCGGGTGTTGTACTAACAACTAAAAAAAAAAAAAAAGCAACGCCATTCTACAGTGTGTTTTACCGAAAACGCCTCACCTTCGGAAGTGTCAAAACAATAAGTACTCGTCCCTCACCCGTATAATTTCGCGGAGGAGAGTTATTTGTCACGTTAATTATAATATAAAAATTTTCTGAGGCTGAGTTCCACATCAAGTTACATGTCTTTTTCGGACCGCTTCAGCCGTCGTGGTCATCTCAGCTCGTGGCTGCAAGCAATTCGAAAAGGCATATGCAACTTGATGTGGAACTCTTTAACGGGGCCTCTTGAAATTTTTATATAATATTTTCGGCGTTTTCGGTGAAACACCCTGTATATCATACTCTGGGTGCTCGATACTGTGAGGTGATTCTCACTGTGTATTTATCTCCTTGTATTCGTAAGTTTTTGTCACCTGTTGCAGTTACTCTTTCCATAACCATCACATTCTTTGATAAAGCATGATAAACAGGCTCGAATACCAGTCAAAACCTGCTGGTGTTGGTGAACCATTTTCTACACATCCACATTTGTTTTAATATGTTATATGTCGATTACCACGCGATCTCTTTATATTTTTTCGAAGTTTAAAGAAATGAAGCATCTGTCGTTGCGTTGTAACTTTCACTACCTCATGGGTATCACACTGTAATGGGTTACGGGTACCATCCTCTCATACTCTGGTTTTAAGACATGACGACTTTCGGGCTACCACGATCTTCAAATTGATGCTTTCATTTAGTTGAATTAACATAATCCTAAAAGTGCAACAAAACATTTTCAATGTAGAAAACGAATGAAAACAGCAGTTTAGTTAGCTTAGGCCACACAAAAGTTATCAGTGCAATAAGGGGGGTAAAAAATAATGCATTTAAGAGCGAAGAAACAGTGCTGGCCATCGAACACCTTATGGACTGCGCTTTGAAGCCGCCATATTCAACTTTAGACTTTTTTCTTTTCGTGTGCTCCCACAACGACGTTTAGTTCTCCAACGCGCATACCTGATAAGCACCCGCCATGTCTGAGGGGCTAGCCGATGTGTTCTATCGTGACTCCTGATTTCGTATCAATTCCCCCAGGGCGAACTGTCGTCGTCAACCTCAGAGGACTTTGATCCCAGTGCGCATGGAACCTTGTGTTGCATTTTGTAGTTGTCCCACTCTCGATCCTTCCTCCTGGACAGTGCCCGGCTGTACGCAAGACTTTGTGGCAAACAAAATTCTGTGCCAAAGACAAATGGATTCTTGTGTTGCGTGCGTGAGCTTTCCTCGCCGAAAGCAGGTCACATAAAAGCCTTGTGTGGGACATGCTGTGGCCAAAGCGTATGTTGAAGCTGCGTCTTGTGAGACGGCATTGAAGACGAAGTCTGCACGAGACAGTACGTGATGGATCGCTGTCGAGTTTCGAAGCGCACTTTGGAAGTCTGACTGGGCTATGAGACGATAGTAAATAAATGTGTTTTACAGTTGTTTTTGTCAAGTATGGATAGCATGGCGTTTGGAAATACGCCCAACATTTTGGGTGAATGCGCGATATGCTTTCATGAATGTCTTTTGGTTGTACAGACTTGATGAACAGTGTGCTACAAAGCCTAGCATTTCTAAGGTTGGTATAATCACTTGCACGTCTACCTGGTTCCCGAGAGAACAGTAGCACAGTGAGAAACACATTGCAGGTAAGGGCCGGTGCTGTGCAATCCGCCCTGCGTATAACAGGACTGTCCACGTCGCTCTATTTTCTAACTTCGTTTGTTAAATTTACATGAAACTGGCCAAGACCGCGCAAGACACTAAACAAGATGCTAGTAACCTTTTCTTCGTCTCCACAACGCCTCCCCCGCGCAAAAGAAGGGATCTAAGTCATCAAGTTTGTCATTTCTAATGGGAACAGTCGTTGAACAGGACATCTGACTACATCCCCGTTGGGCAGCGCCACCTTACAGCAACGTACGTTGCCAGGATGTAGCTCTGTAACCCTTGCAAGCCTCCAGACGTGTCGCGTTGACTTGTCGTCGTGAACGAGGACGCCGTCCCACTCTGAGACACTTGTGGTTTTCGTTGCGTTTAAATGATGAGCAGACTGGAGTTGAAGGAGGTACCCGTTCTTCCATCTTTTCCAGAACATGTCTGCTATCTTTTGTCAGTATAATGCCATCTTCCTACGCTTGAATGTGGAGTTCAAGGCATCAGTCGTGCTGTTGGCTTTTCGGGCAGGCCAGTAACTTCCTCCCTATTAGTAGATGGGCTGGTGATAGCGCATAGGGTCCTTCAGGAGTTGAATGCAAAAATGTGAGTGACCTGGGGTTAACAACGGCCTCCACTTCATGGAGAAAAGTCTGTCTCTGCAAAAGTGAGGCATTGTCGGCAAAAACTCGTTGTAGACACTTAACTGCTCGTACTAGTCGTTGCCACATGTCGCTCTCTCGACGAACCTCCGTTCGACACGCTCTGTGGACATAGAGTCTTTCGATTCTATTCTTCTCGTAGCAATCCACAAGTCGAATATCCCTCGATACCTTCTTAAAGGCAAAGGCGTTATCGCTGTACGCCTTAGACGGGGTTCCCCTTCTCGATTTAAATCGTCTGAACGTCATGATGAAACGCTTTAACCGTTGTATCTCTGACCAACTCCAAATGTATGGCTATCGTTGTCGCGCGAGTGAATAGGACGATGAATGACTTTTCAAACGTGTCCAATACCTGCGCGGTTTTTACGTAGAGTGGTCCCGCATAGTCCACGCTCGAAGTTTCAAAAGGATGCGGTTCGCCCGAACAGCTGGCAAAGGAGCAGTTGAAGCGGTTGCTGGATATGCCCGAAATCTTATGCAGACATTGCAGCTATGGATGACATTCTTCACCAATTGCCTGGCCCGTATAGTCCACCACTTCTCTCGCAACGTCGTCATTGTCACTTGTACTCCCCCATGTAATGTTCGGCGGTGTGCGTTTACGGCTGACAGCGAAGACAGCAAGTCACGGTCCCCCACTTTCTGCTGGAATGTCGTCTGTATTCCGTNNGGCGTTACAATCTACTAGAAGCCTCGTGCCGCCGACACGGAATACCCTTCACCCTCGCATCCATCCTCTCATTTGGTAAACTTCATCTTGGACACTGTGAAAAAGATATCGACAGCGCTCTGTACAACTTCATAATGGCAACAGCCCGCTTCTAATCTACCATTACCCACGCTAATCCGTGGCCAAACGCTGCCGTGGCTAATGGCCAGACAGG
>JARGYV010098427.1:0-15659 GCA_029532675.1 Ornithodoros moubata
CGGGCCCAGTCTGCTCCGTGGTTGCTGGGGGAGAGACAGGTGAGGGACACGAGCACTAGAGCACCTCCAGCAAGCCCGTAGACTCTAGAAAGTGACTCGTGAAAGTGACTCAAGAAAAATTTGATGTCCCGGACCTTTTAAATCGGTTCGCTTTATAATCGCCGTGTGTTCAAACTTACTCAGATCAGTGATCTTAACGGGCGTTGCTTGTTGTGGGTACTAAAGCGTCAAAGATGTTGATCTGATATACTAGGGTTATTACGTTTGGCCTAACGAAATATAGCTCGGCTGACCAGTATCGCTTTTTACCCGTCGCCCATTGCTGTCGAATGCTGGTACTCCTCGTTGTTGCCCCAAAGTCTCGTATTCGATTCTGATCGGTTTATGACTCTATGTCTTTTAATTTTTATATATTTTATACGCGCGGTGTCTTCTTGTGGTATGTGCGACTGTGCACCGTCGCACCATCAACTGGATACACTCACACGTGTTCATGTGTAATTCTAACTCTCCAACTCTGAAAGGTTTCATATCGACCCCCTCCCAATGTCGCCTTTCCTTCTGTTCTTTCCCCACCCACCCCACCTTTTTTTTTATTTCTTTACAAAGGCTTACGAAGGCGTAGACAAAATAAGCCGACAGGCAATGTCAGAGCTATTTAAGCTTTCATTAATTATTTATTCTACGTTTCCGCGTAGCGATGATTAATAGATGAATTGTCACCACGATGTACAACTTCAAAGCCAGTGATACCGCACCTTGCAGAGCTCGCGCGGTGCCACCCTGGTTGAACGGTATGTACCATAATAATAATAGCAAAAATAAAAGATGCGAGAGGGTTGACAAGTGTGATTGCAAGTTGCGATTTTACTCTCTAGTATGTATGCTCCGCAGAACGAAGCAAGTCACAGTTAGCACTTGCGGGAAGTCCGCCGCGCAGCTTCCCTCATCGGCATCAAGCGCGTTTACTTTCCGTTGATACCGTGGAAATCCGTTTCTATGGTGGAGACGCTCGTGCAGCTGACTGCATAGCCAATGAGATAGGAGGACTTCGAATGCAGTTTGCATGTTTGTTTGTTTTTCTTCTGTCACAAGGACAACCATAGAAGCACGCAGAAACTCCACCGCTCGTGTTCCGTGTGAGGTGGCATTCGAACATACATATTACATTATTGCATCCGATGTTGCTGTTGCTAGCACACATTGTGTTATGCTGGGTTGCTTTTCCAGTTCACTTCCTCCTTCGGTGTTCCTGGTCGAGAAAAGGCGTGGAATGGTCGTATGATATGCTCCTCGGTTGGGCTGTAAGCTCAAAGGAAGCCTTCCGACTATACGGGGAATCCTAATGAAAAATTCATCAGCGAGCCTAATTTGGGAACAGTCAGGGGATTTCTGGTTCAGGGTACCTGTTGGCTCACTGTATGGATCTCACTGTCTAAAACTAGTAGAATGAATACAACTCCGCTGTTGTGATATGCTGTTGCTAGAAATGAATAAGTCTGTTCCGTGGAAAGATAAGTTGCGTACGGGTAATTAACAATGACTAGGAAGTACGGCAGCTCTTTGACGTTTTATGGTCCTTTCATTTCGTTCTGTTCCTTGACGGTCCTTCTGTCGACGTTATATCTTCCATGAGCTTGTGATCAACACGGTTGTCTAATCGCCAGCCCTGATTTTAACGATCTCTGGTGCGAGCTATATATAGTGTTTGTCGTCTGCGAGGGACAGCAATGTGCTAAGGAATACCACGCTGTGCAGGCCCAAGCACTCTACCAATGGGGTAGGGGATCGTTGGACCACCAGCAAGCGATTAACACTCACTCGTGCTCACTCACTGCTACACTCGGCCTTTCACTTGCTCATTCATATCCGCCCAATCTAAGCCCAGTACTTGGCTTCCACGCTCACTTACTCCAGAAACTTTTGCTTAGATTCATTCGTTCGTTCACTTTCCCACTGGGCGCCCCATTTGAATGATTGCTTAGAATACTCACACCAGCAGAAGCGTGGTTCCATTCGATCACTCACTCCCCCAGCCAGCTTCTGCAACATGCTCTTCGTGCTTTCACTTCGGCACCATCATCGCGAAGCGATAGCTACTAGAAAGGAAGAGGGAAAGAAGGGCTCAGTGGGGCTACTTGTGCCGCCCATTGAAGCTAATTAGAACGTCATAAATCAAGGCAGGGCAACCTTCCTGGAACATCTGCTATGCGCACAATCAATAGCTGATCTGGGAAGCCAGTTAGGGGAGAGACGTAATTGGTTTTACGGCAGAAAAAGCTTTTTTTTAGTAAAGCGAAAAAAGGGAAAAAAAAAAAAGTTCGGGTTCGAGCCATTTGGATCTTGTTCAGTTTCGGTTAAGTTTGCTTGTGAGTGACTGCGCGTGATGTAAATGCGAGGGATATCTGTTTTCGCATGGTAGTACGAGTGTGTTAGTCATGGAGTATTCACTTGCTGCATGCAGTGCAGGGAAGATGGCCGTGCGTTCCTACTCGCTTGACTCTGCCGCACATTGTCTAAGTACCTGAAAACAAGCCAGGTAACTGCAGGTAAAGCCAGGCAACGTCTTTCTTACTCAGCCTTAGGAAAACATGTTTGTGACAGCAAACAGAAAGGCTATAGGTGCAGTCTTTGCACTCCATGAACTCGGGTCTCTCCTATCCCTGCTTGCAAATCGACCAGTTGCGGCACTTCCAAAGCTTTCACCTAAATTTCTGGGTCTCTAGACGTCATGCCGCGGCTCTGTGAAACATTTCGCGCGTGGTCAGCAGAGCATTGCGGAGCAGTCTCGGTTCTTGGACCTCCAATGCGAAAACGGGAATTGTAGGCAATTAATGATCGAAGCTCGCGTACCGTTGTAGGACTTTTGTGCTTGCCTTGCAAAATGCAAGGTACGTGACGATTGAGCCTCACGTAGTTTGGGGGCACTCTGTTGTATTTAGATTGCTCTCCCAGTGGTAGCATAAAACACTTTTGTATTCTGTGAGTAAAGAGCCGTTGAATTTTGCTAGGAGAAGAGCAAGGGGAAAATAGCGTTTTCTTGCGAAGTAGCGCCCTTCCCGCTCAAATGGCGCACAGAGTTCGCTTACAAGGAGTTTATGTAGAGAGTGACATTAGAATTCTGGGACCTGACAGGCCCTGCGGCCAGGAAGACGGAGCTCGGCCCGAACTGTCTCCGTTACGAGGAACAGGGACGGGCCGTTACTCACTGCAACGTAAATAGCTGACGTCTGGTGAGCGATCGCACGCCGTGCGGTGCAACGAAGCCTTTTCCTGTTCCAGGACTATACGTCCCCCGAAAACGTCTCGTGTCACGGGCGCTCTCGGTTATTTTTTTTTCGATTAATAACTCGATGTTGTAACGATACACAAACAACAACATAACAATGCGATGCTGTAAAGCCTATTCTCTGCACTACAGTTTAGGCGAACAGTACAGGAGAGTAAAGGTCGACCCGCACCGTGCATTTTCTCGAGCGCGAGCGCTGCGTTTTACGCCCAGAGGAAAATTTCACGCACCGCACAGCTCACGGGCGATACGCCCGCGCTCCGGTTCACGTGACGTAGAAAGTACACGCGAGCGCCTTATTGGACGTATTCCGAGCCGTCGTGTCTTTCGACATCCGCTATGTACCGCGGTCGTGGCACTCGTACCATTGCGGACGCGTTTCTGAAATAATCGGTCGACACATCACATGTGATGTTGGTGCTCAGGTGGCAGCATTATGTTCGGCGCACAGCATCGCTTCCTATTGTTTCGTAGTACAACTATCTCCTTTCCAGCATGACCTCGACTGGAGACTTCTTGGGTTGCCTTGCGGAGGATCAACTTTCGGATAATGCCTACCTAGACACCTGAGCATTGCACTGAGATTTTTTCTCACGATACCAGTCACAGAGGCTGTCTGGGAGGCAGAGTCACGCTGGTCGGCTTGCCCAACCCAGCCCTTGCTGCTCCTAACCCTTACTGCTATGGGGTGAATGAATGGCTAACCAAGTTTCGGCAGTCCACTAGTTTTGTGAGGTGGAATGAGGAATAGAAATTGAACGTTGCTCGCTTGAAGATAAAGGGCACCGCAAGAACATGGTTGAGCTTTGTTGTCAGTCGGTGTACCACGCGCTGTGTTTGAAACTGCATTTCAATTTGCGTTTGTACATATCGAAACTCAGACCGACCTTAGGTGCCAAATGTCGCAACGAGTGCAGCAGGAAGGCGGGGACATCTTAAATTATGCACGGGAGAAAGAACGGTTGTGTGCCGAGCTGAACCTGAGCTTCATTGACAATGTCAGTGAAGTAGTCCATGCTCCCTACTCCACAAAAATGAGTTATGCTTTATGTGATAAGTATTACAAGAACATAGATGACCTCCTGTGAGCTATCAGAGGATATGAGTCGCTTACAAAGGATAGAGAAAGTCATTTTCTTGGGAACACCAGTCTCTGCACAGAGCCCTCAGCTAAGAATTCTGGTGGCACTACAAAAGCAAGTGACACTGCATCTGATCCAAGTAAGGAAAACTCTGACCAGTCGAAAAAGATAGTGCTGTAACTGTCACACAATATAAGTGCATGTCCTAACCCAAAGCGACAACTTTGGTGAACCAAATGCAAACAAGAAAGCCATGGATACAAAAGCTGCACAACACAAACTACACCTAAGACTGGTGCGTGCAAAGGTGACCCTACATACAGTATAGGAGGAAAAGGAACCTTTCTTGGTAAAATTACTGCAGACCTTGACCTCAACGGCATTAACTTTCCTGATGTGCGATTCTTCATCATAAACAACAGTGACATTCCTGGTCCAGATGTGATCGTTTGTAGGATTGTAAACGACTTGCTGCATCTTGTGCTAGTGTGAGACAAGGGAGACCCCCTTCTCGTCAACAAAGTGCGATCTCCGGACTTTGTCAAGGCGTTTGAAGACCTGGCAGTTAGCAGAGACATTATCCGTGCTCAAGAATTTGTTGAGGTACCGCCTCAGTCTCTGAGACTCATGTCAGCCATAGTTATGGAGTGTAAGGAAGAGCAGCTTGTTCCCGTGACAGATCATGGCCACCGGAAATTGACTATAAGGGCTGGACAAGTGCTGTTTTGTGAACCCCAGACATGGGAACCATGTTCTTTCCAGGCCCCCAACGAACGAGCAATAATGCGTAACATCGTTGATGAACTCAAGGCACGTGGCCTCATTTGTGACAGCACGTCTGAATATTGCAGCCCTGTGCTACTTGTGAAGAAAAAGAATGAGGATTACCAAGTAGTAATTGACTATCGCCGCTTAAATCACCAGACTGTAAAGGGTGCCTTCCCTCTCCTGATTATAGATGACATCTTGGATCGACTTGCCAGGAATAGCATATTCACTGTGCTTGACATGGCAAATGGGTGCTTGCAGATCCCTTTGGCAGAGGAATTGCAGTGAAAGGCAGCATTTACAACCCCGGACGGGCACTTCGAGCCTGCACGTATGGTGTTTGGCCTAGCCAGTGGACCTCTTATGTAACAGAGGATGACGAGCTCTTGGGCCATTGATTTGGGTCACTGCATCCTGCTACATGGACAATATACATAATTGTGGCAGCAAAAGACTGGGCTGAGATACTATAAAACCTGCAACAGGTTCTATAGGTGATAGGAAACACAAATTTGACATTGCGTTTGTAAAAGTGCATTTTTGCCACAGACTGTGTTGACTATCTTGGCTTCATCGTGATGTCATCAAGAATATGTCCTGGCATAAACAAGCTGGCTGGTATTGCCAATTTCAGGACTCCCAAGACCGCCTTAGAAGTAAAACACTTTCTTAGACTGACAGGCTTCTTCAGAAAGTTCGTACCACGTTATACTAGCATTGCAGCTCTGCTATACAAACTATAGAATGCTGAAAATGATTTCAAATGGACACCGGAAGCTAATGAGTCATTCGAGAAGACCTTAGTACAAGGACCAGTGTTGCGACTGTTCGACCCAAATGCTTGAGGCCGGCAGAACTGCGCACAGACGTCAGCCAGCAAGGTCCGGCAGGTTTCCTCCTTCAAGGTGACGAAGAAGAGAAATGGCACCTCGTCTACCATGTAAGTCGACGTAGCAGTGCAGCAGAGGAGAAATATCACTCTCACACTTACTTTTGGCTGTTGTACAGTCAGTAGGAAGGCTGTGTTTATTCCTGCTTGGCATCGACTTCACAGTTTTGACAGATTGCACTGCCGTGGCCCATCTGAGAGTGACCATGCCAATAAAGCGTAATGTTGCTCTATGGCTGGACCAACTGAGCAAATACAACTACACACTTAAGCATTGCCCTGGAGACACACGTGGACGCCTTGAGTTGAGCATCACCCGATGAATGGGAGTTGGTAGCCTTGGACGAACATGATCCCGAAGGACCCCCAGAACTGTGTGCAAGGAACGTCCACCTATGTGGTGGACGTTCACCTGAGGATAAAATAGCTATGGTACATGCTCAAGATGATGACTTAAGGTCAATCAATCATGGAAGTTCTGAGCAAGCCCAGACACAAAAGGAGCTCATCAGACAATTCCAGGATTCAGGGATACAAGTTGTCAAAGGGATCCTGTAGAGAGTACATGAAAATGGACCCTACAAGAAGGATCTTTTTGTTGTTCCAAAGTCTGCGAGAGAACTGATCCTAATCGGACACGACAATCTTGCCGGTCAATTTCCTATAGGTAAAACTGTGCAACATATCTGCCATTTGTACCGGCACCCCGAGATGAGAAGCTACACTAAGAGCTACATCAGTGAGTGTATTAAGTGTGTCTTCCACAAGCAGCCAGGTGGGAAACAGCAAGGAGAGCTGCACCCTATTCCTGCAGGGTCGCGCCCATTCGAGATTGTGCATATGGACCATATTGGATCATTTGTTAAAAGCAGTCAACGAAATACAGTGCTTCTTCTATTGGTGGACAAGCTCACCAAGTTCGCCCAGAGTCGCGCATATCCAAGTACAGAAGTAAAATTCATGCTGTACAGTACGGACGGATTGATCAATCGTTACTCACAGCCAAAGATGGTAGTAACGAATAGAGGTACCTGGTTTACATCCCCAGAGCTTTAAAAACTATTGTGAGTCCGGAGGAATCAAGCACTGCCTCATTTCTATGCAACATCCATGAGCGAATGGACAAGTGGAAAGAATGTACTGTGTCTTGATTCCTGCTATTGCAACAGCTATCACAAATGTCAACCATCGAGACGGGATGCGGCCATACCACAGGAAAATTGCCATTTGAGCCGCTGTATGGCTACACTCCTGTGTTTCATGGTGGAAACATAAAGACCATGCTACAAGAGCCAGCATACAAGTCACCAGTGAAACTGAGAGGAAGGGCTATTGCAGTCCTCTCGAACGAAAAGGAAAAGAGTAAACCAAAATATGACAGCTAGTGTACACTTGCAATGCTTTATGAGGTCGGAGACTTTGTGGTGATCAGGTGCCTTCCAGTGCATATGGGACAACCGACTAAGAGCCAGCCGAAATACCATGGACCATTTACAGATACAGAGGACCTGTCAGCGGATACCTACAGCGTGAGTAACTTGCATGTGCCGTCTTGCTTGACGCGACCGGACTACGTCACAACTGCCCATCCTAGCCAGATGAAGTTGTTCAAGCTCGCCAAGGAAAACTGTGGGGACTCCAGCAACAGTGAACTGTAAACCTTAAACACTGTATTCACTACATTATGAACTGTGCTTGTTTGATCTGTTGTTTATGTGGAAACATAAAATTTTAATGTTGAAGTAATGTGCGGCATATATGATCGTTGCGTAATACATAAGTCGCCGGTGAGAGCAAGTCGGGATGGTGGAGTGTAAGCATCACTGTAAGCTTAGAGGAGAGGTAATCACACACAACAAAGAGAAGAGCGCCAGCTCAGCTCTCAAGTGTTTGGATATCTGGCTCACTCAGGTATCATGTGAGGTGAAGACATACTTGTGTATGTCAGTGAATACAGTTTGTTCAATACAGCTGTCTCTTGAGTTTTGGCGTCCCTGCACTATCTCTGTCTGCGACAAATTGTTATTTTCTAGATGTGTTTGACACTTTCTGAGCATGTCTGCCTAATTATTCGAAATGGGTAATTTTCCCCTGTTTCATTTTTTTTTATTCTTTGCAGTATGAACCCTGTGCTGGGCTCCAAGATGCTTGTGCTAGGCTACGAGCGACGACACAGGTTTTTAGCCATCTTGGGTCTCCTGATGCTGTCGTCGCTCATGCACAGCCTGTGGTACCAGCTAAGTGTACTGATGGACTACCCTGTTCAGAAAATGTCACTGCAGCAGTTTGGAACACCGGCATGGAGCACTCCACAGGAAGCGTATAACATGTCCGCCCTGGACTTAAAACGAGATCCGGCTATGCTTGTCGACCGTTCGGACTTTAAATACCTTCTGAGCAGTAACCATTGCCAGGGAGCAGATGACATCTTCCTTGTCATATTTGTACACTCTGCCCCAACGCACTTCCACAAGAGGCGTGCTGTACGGGAAACCTGGGGAAATGCGACATTCCTGAAGGCTGTCACGGGTGAGACAATGGTGCTTGTCTTTATGGTTGGCCACGTGAACAACTCACAGATTCAGGACTCCATTGTCCAGGAGAGCGCCTTGCATGGCGACATTATCATGGGAAATTTTTTCGATAGTTATCGAAACCTTACGTACAAGCACATAATGGGCTTGAAGTGGGTGACTTATTTCTGCCGGAACGCTCGGTATGTTCTGAAAACAGATGATGACGTGTTTATAGACCTGTTTCAAATGACAGGGTACCTGCGCGAAGCGCTGGGTCCCATAGCCCCGCCTAATCTGATGATGTGCGTGCTGATTAGACGACCTTTTGTGAAACGCAGCCAACGGAGCAAGTGGCGTGTGAGCTTTCAGGAGTACCGTCAGAACAGGTATCCGCCGTACTGTTCGGGATGGGGCATCCTCATGTCGCCTGACGTGGTGTTCAACCTGTACCGGGCATCGGCAGGGATTCCTTACTTCTGGGTAGATGACGTCCTCGTGTCGGGAATACTGGCAAAGCAAATTGGCTTGTCACACATAGACTTTGGCAACCACTTTGCTGCAACCAAGATGGAAGCGCAGCAGTGGTTAAATAGTGACGAAGGTGAACCGCCCACACTGATGGGCCATCCCGACTTGGACACGGATGTGGTGTATCGCCTCTGGAACAAGACAAAACTCTATCTGCAAAGGACCTTGTAAGTTTTGCACCTTGGGCTGTTACTGCAGCCTGGTACAGAATTGTCATCGCACAGGCATTGCTGCAAGCTACCGTGTGGTCTTTGCGATGCTCGTGCTCTCAGAGGTTGTGACCCGTGTCGGGTTTACCTGTACATATGCTGGCTTCTATGAAACTGAGGAACTTTATAACTTGAGGATTTGTTTTCAAGATCCTCTATTGTGATCTGGCATGAAGAATGTCCTGGTCTCCTTGCTCGAGTTAGCGACAGCTAACCAGCCAAATATTTTGTTTCTGTATTCAACCAGTTTTGTTTAGGTGTCTTCTTGTGACTGTCTTGTTTTTCATACATTTGCCCTGTTTATTTTTGGAACGGTTTTACAAGTGTTTTCCAATTCTGCGTCTGATGTACCATGTGATGAACCTCCATTCTTTTAGCGTGTTATGAAACCAGGACTGCCTTGTAGCCAGTACTGCCATTCTAAACTAGGCCACAGTTGGAATGTTTTGTCCCAGCTGCTCTCTTTATACAGTAGTTCTTGCTCGCAGTCGTATACATTTGCTAACAGATATTGCTTATACATGTATTCATCTCCCGTTTGATCAGTATTTACTTTCCTGTCCACATTTTTACACCAGCATCTCAAAGAACTTGATAAAATGCTTTACAGAGGCCTTCACCTGCTTCCTTTGTAACTAGTGAAATTGTATGCCTTCCCAGAGAATACTAGACTTCATTTATTCTGTGGTTGAGACAAGATACGCCATTGACGCCACATACCGGAGGACTACGGAGCACATACAAAAATTGACATGTGTACATATCAGTGTGCACGTAAAAGTACATTAGAAATGCTAAGAATGCATATAATATCTTCTATACCAGCAGCACATATTGTCCAGGCACTACAAGGTTCCTTCTAAAGCATGTTTACTGTACTAGGTGGTAGCCCCGTTTCCTTTGGCTGTGTGCAATGCTACACTGCAGCGTTTTTAAGCAGGAACGCTCTAATGTCAGGATATCGGGTTCTAATGTGCCAGGTCAGCATGACTTCTGGCCACTGGGTCTTGATTGCTGGATTTTGTTACTTTCCCACAACAGAGCAGTGTTTGATTCCAAGAACAGACTTCCATGGTTACTTCTTAACCACCTTAAAGTTGAGGTACGACTGCTCAAAAGTACTTACTCTGCAGTTTCTAGATTGTGAACATGGCAATCTGTAGAATAGGTGTATTTACAGTGTTTCATCTATTTTCTATACCTTTTACCATCATAACTCCTATCTATTCCTCTGGCTATTGCCATAGGCAGTGCACCAATGTACTGGTGCAGTGTCATCAAATGTACAGTACGAATGTACTTTTACTTGCTTAATGGTTAGCACCAGCTGGGTAAAAATCTTCAGGTCTGTCTTCTTTTTCTCTGCTTCTGTATGAGCCACCTTATTAGGAACATATACAACTTTTTCCCTTGTGACTCTTTGAAAAAGGTCATCTGATATCCTATCAGGTAGCAAGGTTTAGAGTACTGTAGATTTGCAAATACACAATGTAAGCCCAAAAACTGTGATCCACAGTAGGTTCAGTACTTGAGCTAGAGTTTCTACTTTAAGAGGTATGTACATTGGTCACTGTTTGTACTTTAGTGGTCCTTGTTATGAGCTCAACTAGTGTTATGCCCACCATAAGGCGTGTCTTATGGGCCTCTTGTGTTCTGTTTCTTTGTGAGACTTAATTACGAGCTGTGCAGTGCAGCATTCCTCATGGCAGACCTGACCACAATGAGCCTGTATGTCAAATGCAAAGTACGGCAGATGTGCACACCTATGAATGAGATTACTTAATTTTATGCTTAACTTCCATCACACTTTGGTATAGCAAAGTTTGTGCTGTACAATTTGAGTCACCAAATGTGTGACAAAGTTCAGAAGGATCAAATTGTTGGAATATGTGGGATGTGCACCAGTTATCTTCTGTGAGGTTTTCGTTATTATTTGAGAGCCTTGTTTAAAGCAGTTCTTAGTCAACAGAATCTGATCTTTTCTGAGCTCTACTATTTTGTTTTGCAGGAACAGAATGTGCATGACATACATACTCCGATTCGCCACAAATACGCTCAGTAGTGCAACAAGAGCAGCTGAAATGAAAGCAAAAATAGTGGCTTCATATTGCAGGGATAACAGAAGACATTTACACACAATCTTCACTTTCCAGACTACGCTTGTTCATAGCGGCAACGGGATTAATATGTAATAACAATAGGAAGGAAAGCGAAGGGTGAAGGACATAGTTACTTCATGTCACCTCCGTGTGGTAGGTCTACCCTACAGGTTAAATAACCATTTTCACACTTTTTATTTCAATTGGTGTCTGTTCAATGGTAGGAAAGCCACTCTACAAGACGAAGTGTTAGTTATTATCACCAGCACAGTTGCGAGGGCTATAAATTACGCTAGTTATCACTGCCTGCTTACACGGCTCTTCTTCATGTGACAAAACAGCTTGACGGGCAACTTCTTCTGTTGCCTCTCGAGCTGATTGAGACTTTAGTACTGCTGTGTAACATATTTCTTGCTGGGGTTGTGTAAGCCTGCAATGCTCTTTCTCTTCTAAAAAAAAGCCCTTTATGTGAGTTGAGTTAGGAAACGCTCACTTCACGACAGCTCGAAATCGACTGTTGGGGTTCGTTGTCAAAGTTACAGTATGGACCTTAGTTTTTTTGTTGAGCAGATTTTGAAAACAATGTTGTGAGATGTCATGCATAGCACTCTGTGTATGGGTATATGTATGTAAAATTACACTTCTGTGTTGTGAGGATTCACCTTTGACTAATTTATGATCGTCCTTGTAAAATGAGCATGAAGCTGTCCATGTGTGTCACAGCAGTCATGACAATTTCACTGCTTTCTTTCTTTCATGGTGGATGTTGTCTTGAATGCTAATGTGCATGGGCAGAATCCACAAGTTCACTCTTTCCTCTGCGCTCAGTTCCATGCAGTTCTCGAGTTTGGTAATTTCTTGTCATTACTTGTGACGCTTTGTTGATTAGCAAAACATATCGCATGCTCATGCAGGTGATGCATATCACTAAGCTGCCAAAGTGACAAAATTGTAAAATAGTAGGGGCTGCAAGTTCTTTGCCTCAGATCGGACTTTTAAAATGACTTCATGGCACAAATATCTCATGCCCCCATGGAAAGTGTTATCCAGATTAATTCAAACCCCTAGGGGTTGCAACTTATCTTTGCTCTGGCTGAACGTCCAGCATCCTTTATGATTAGTGACATCATGACAGAGAAGTAATAAAAAAGAAAGAAAAGAGCGGAACTGGGATACAGATGGAAAGTATTTTTGAGCTGGAATTCATGTATACAATGTAAGCATGTACAGTGTGTAATGAAAAGATGGCTGCATCTATTTTGGTACACACCACATCCAAGGTCATCACTGCATGTCATGTCACGTGATGTACACGTGACATCATACATTATAAATAAACTATGAATAGGCCTACTTGTTGTAGCATGGACAGCATGTGTGTGTGTGTGTGTGTGCGCGCGTGCGTGCGTGTGCGTGCGTGTGCGTGCGTGCGTGCGTGTGCGCGCGTGCGCGGTTGCGCGTGTGCGCGTGTGCGCGTGTGCGCGTGTGTGCGTGTGCGCGTGTGTGCGTGTGTATGTGTGTATGGGCATGGGTGCATAACAAAAGGGAAGGAGTGCTTATGCATTCAAAACATTTGGCTTCTGAGGTAACATATGACAGTTCCGCTGCATTTGTCATGGTGTGGTCTTTAATGGCACATGTCACTCTGAGATGTCAAGTTAAAACATGTTAAACTGCCTGCAAAAGGCATCTTTGGAACAGCTTTTGATAAATGCGACTCTTTTGCCATAGTGGCTTCAAGCTATGGTATTATGGAAGTCAAAAATAAAACCATTTTTTTTGTAAAGAGCTCTACATTTGTATTCTAGCTAATATGGAATCTAGGCTAGTTCTAGGTCCTTAGTTGAGTTATTTAGTTTGAATTTGTATTGCACAGAATGAAACTTGAGAAAGAAAGCTTGAAATTGAAAGCTTCAATAGAGTTACAAGTTGTGTCAACATTAATCATGATTCTACTTGAAACTAGAGTTGAGGTTCGCGACCTGACTTTAGTGGCATGTTTTGCCTTTAGGGTTTACAAACGTACTGTACAGCTATCATGACTGAGGCATGGCTGTGTTCTCTGTTTCATTCAGCCATGTTACTTATATGACTATGCTTTGCACTAGTCAGCATCCACACAATAGGTGGCACACAGGCAACATTGTCAGAGCATGTATGTGTGTATATTCTATACCTTTTTGCACGGGTTGCTGTATGAGGCAGGTTGAAAACCATTGCTTGGGCAAGAGACGTGTTCTCAGGTGAGTTCCACCAGATTTCTGTGGTGTGTGCGACCAAGGCCTCTTGTTGAGGGCCATCAACAGTGTGAAAGATGTTTATTTTGCAATCTTCGTGTGTGAACTTATGTGGCAAAACATTTGGGATGTGCTCATTTAGGTCACGTCACCAGGACATCTGGAATTGCCTGTGCTTTTGTGAACACCAAGGAGAATGAAAGTCTTGCCGATGAGGATGGTGAGGGCTAACCTGAAGGTAAGCATGGGTTTGGAACAGTGAAGGGATGCCAGAATTTATGAACAGTAATTATATTTGCGATAATGCTTCACTATGAACAGTTGAAACGGTATAGTGGAGTTTGGTACAGAGTACTGGACATGGACAGCGTTCGGTTGTGGCATTAGGGGGAAATTTGTTTTTTTTTTTAAATCGAATGACGGACCTGAGTAGCGCCCAAACTGGTAGTGCTGTGACTTCTGCGTTATGCATACTGTTCATATCTGTTTCATGTTGCACATGTTTTGACCTCTATTGCACTTTCAAAAGTTCATTAATTGGTACCTGAGGCCATATTGCGAAGAATAATTTGGACTGCATTCTTTTGTATGCAGTGAGGTCTTAATTGGAAACAATTTTACCGGTAGTAGGAGCCAGAGATCAAAGTAGATGAGCAGGTTATACAGGGTTCAACTATATAATACAAAAATCACAAGTATGGAGGACATGGGGAAATTAATCCTACATTAAAAATGACAAGTATTTACAGTTTTGCCGTTGTTTAGTATATGACTGACTGAAGTGCAACAGTACGCATGAGCACACGTCAGAGTCCCGAAGATCAAGAAGCGTGGAGTGAAGGGCATAAATGTGAGCTCTAGAGAAGACTCCAGACCTAATAACGGCGACGAAAGCACCACATGGAAAAATGGAGCCCACACAACAGAAAGGGAAAAATCACGTAGTGCTTTATCGACGTCTTGATCTAGAGCCGAACCTTAGCTGTGCGGAGCATATATAGAGATTTGAAAAGCTCAGGAAGAGTGAAATCAAGGACAGAAGCGTGGTCTCCATGCGAGCCAATGTCTCTCTGCAATGTCTGTGACGAAATGCGCCACATGGAAAAGGAAGACCGCTCAACAGAGGGGTACAGACAGCCCACGAGGCTTGACCAAAGCCCTCGATCAGAACAAAGCTTCAGCTGCGGAATCAGGAAGAGTGGAGTCTTCAGAGGCTTCATGTGGGCTTAAGACTCGCGAACCTATTGTCTGTGAAAAGTGACTCGATCGGGAATGCGTCTGTGCAGCTTTTGTAGCTAGGGTTCCGCGTTTCCGTCGTTTATCTCGGAGTGGATTTCGGCGTATGTTTTTTTGGCGTTTATTGGCTTTAAAGTGGACGTATTACGGGTTCTCATTCGTTCTTTCGTTTTTCTTTCTTTTTTCTAAGTGCGCATCGTTTATCCACAGTCATCGCAGAGTAGGTGTCGCAAGTTCAAAACTGCGCGTTTTGGCTCAACCCTTGGCAAAAAAAAGTTAGTGTGTGACAGCAAAACTTTACTGTATATTGAAACTTGATCTGTATCAGATCTTTTCAGGTGCCCGTGGTGTTGTGATTGCGTGTGCTGTCATGTGCAACGCGCTTCTTCCACCGCGCACATTGTCATTCGCCAATACTTGCATAAGACATCATCACTTTCATTACCTGCCAACTTCAAGTTCCGATTTTCGCTAACATACTCCGAGGGTCTTCCTTTTTCTGTCCATCTCGGGTGCCGCTAAAACACGGGCAAATATTGCGAAAAAAAGAAGGCTATGAATGGAATGAACACGAGATGTCTGATTGTGACTCGAATTTAACGTGTGCATCGTGCATCATTTTCCTACGAACATTTCATGAATATTTGTTGTTTCTGATAAAACTGAAAACGGAGACGCTGGACATCGGGGGTCCACAGAGAATGACATAATGCTTTGTGACGTGGCGATCCATGGCCAACATGGGCGGACATGGAACAAATGATGTCCATCAATGGCCTCCAGAAGGACTGGTGGTGGTGGTGGTG
>JARGYV010098436.1:0-18276 GCA_029532675.1 Ornithodoros moubata
CCGTTTCCAGCAAATGGGGTCAGGAAAAGATATCTTTCGGAATGGCGATTGGTCATCGCCGTGTTATGCGGTGAAGTTCTGTTTTTAGAGTGCACGCGTCTGCTGACACAGAACTTGCTCTGAAGCAGGTTTTGGTCGACGAGCGCATTGTAAGCTTGGGCATCCTCATATCATCCAACATCATTTGGCACCATGTGTCTTCTTTCCTCTAAAGGGAAATCAAGGCTTAAATCAAGACGTTTTGAATCGCTTGGCACAATGAACGAGAGAAAGATAAAGGTACTGCAGAAGCTGACAGAAACTGAACTGCTACACGCATTCAACCAAGGAAAACAAGACTGTCCCGGTGTCCGACTGCGATTGGGAAGTACACTGGACGGGACAAGCACTATATTTGTAGTACAAGTATATAACTAAAGTTGAGTATTCAAGCTCGTTATTCAATGGACAAACGATAGTATGCACACGATGAATGAGAAAGCTTTCGTGCTTTCTCAGTGGGACGATTCCCTGTGGCTAAAATAATTCGAGCAAGAGATATTGTCACGGATGTAATGCAGACGACAGGCATGCTGCGTAACCTGCAACCACTTTATTAGCCTACTTGACTAGCGCGAGTGTCGCAGTCACACTCCACCACTGCAACTACCCGGCTTGGGCTGCGCGTCGGCTTATAAAGAAACGGCGGAAGCTTCTGGTAGCATCGAGAGGCGCGTGTCACGCGCTGACAGTAGCCACCCGTCGTTGCCGGTGGTTTACCGAAGGAACTAGAATCATCGTGATGTTGCTATCGTAGAATGGGGCTTCTCCGCTTGTCGTCGAAGGTCAGGTCTACCCCTTCATTTTCAAGATTCTGTGCTGTGTATAGCACAGTCACACTCATCACTTCTTTCTTATTTACACTAATCCAAACGGGGAAACAGAATACCCGCAACAACTTTTCCACAGGCGGTGATGTGCACGTCTAGCTGGAAGTTGACGCAGTACTCGCCCTATACTGATAGCTGACGGGAGCCACGTATGGAAGTGCCGTCATTCACAAACCGAACATGATACGCGCCGTAGATCTTGCAGCATTCATAACGGAAGAAGAAAGATTATAGCCGTATAGTTACCGAGGCTGAACGATTGCTCGCGTAAGCTTACGCCGTCAGCGACATTATTCTACGCGAGGAATGCATAAATTCCAACCATCACAAAGGCGTCTTATATTCCCCTCTAAGCAGCAGCTCGCCAAAGAGATGAACTCTGAGCTTCATCAGCATATTCCGCCGGCCATTATCGACAAGGTTCGTCCCTGGACGTTATCACGGCTTTTCGTATCGTGTGCATGTAATGGGACGCGATTACGGGCACGCCACCGAAACGAAGAGGGGCGTGGGCTGAGTGGCGCCATTATTATGCGATCCAACCACGGGCTATCTACTTATCAGGAACGGGATCAGCCGACCGCTTGCTTCTTGTATAAAGTTCTGAGGACAACCAGCAGGCAACGCTTCTCCTGGTTGGCAATAGGCTTCAAGGTCGCTGGCCCTAATGTGGAAAAATTGTTCACTCAAGGGCAGGCAACGCCACGACAAGACGACAGGAAGGACACGTGAATCCTGTGCCGGCCTCTGAGGAAACTGAGGAGGCATACGCATTTAATCGCAAGGGGAACTGACTGAACTTGACTCAGTCTACACTGTTATTTTTCCTTGGCTTTGCGTGAGGAAAGTAGTGCACGTAGACAAGATGGACAAGATAGACTTGAACAAGATAAGCCTGTCCAAGTATGCCCCTCCCATAAGGTTTTCAACAAATCTAAGCACCGGAATATATCATTCTATTTGACGGTTGGCGCTAAGTGCACTACTTTTTCTCACGCAAACACAAGGGAAAATAACAGTGTAGACATGGTGGGCGACTGGTGCTTCATAACACTGCGAGAACTAATCATCATTCGGAAGCTCACGCACCTGATACGCGAAGAAGACGTACGCCCACAGCATTTCACGAATGGGGTGAATTAGTGATAGTGGGCTGAATAGTGACTGATGCCACTGAGGGCGGACGTTTTAGCAAGAGCAATGAATGGGTTTCACAAAGCCGGAGAAACGCAATCCCTCTATAAACCAAAAACCGCTCCGACAATCCCTACATTCCTCTTATACTTCGGACAACGGTGGCGACTTGGCAAGGCTCTTTTAATTTCCCATACATGTGATCTAAATCACAATCAACCCAACGGATCCAAGTTCCTGTGCGCCACTCGTTTCCCGCCAACCCTTCCTCGTGATCGACTTCTCAAACTAGCTGGGTAAACATGGTCTCCCGTGACTTACACTGCGCCGTTTCAAAAAACGCTCGTCAACAGCTGCAAACTTGAGGTCGTTTCCAGAATACGCCGGGTAGACGTTGGAGGCGACGGAAAAACAAACGAATAAGCAAAGAATGTAGAGCCTGTGTAGGCTTCTGCAAACATGGTGACCGCACGATAACAGGGAACGGCGTTGTTTCCCCCGGGGAAATGTGAAGACACCTCGCTGTTGACATTGCCAATTAGTACAGCTGAGGCAAACCCTAGAGGCGCAAAATTTATTCCGACACCTATAGTCGAGTCCACCTGCTGCCTCCCACAGATTCACCGATGCAATTTCAAGTTTGCTGCCTCCGGGCTGACGTATACTGGAAAACAAATACTTAATAACGTGCTAGCGAACCGGGAACTGATTATTATTGTTAACGTCAGGAGGCATGCTCAAGCTTGCTATCTGGTTAACGTGATTGTTGATGCTCCTTTGATAAAACAAATAGAGAGAGGAAGAGAGAGAAAAAAGGCAAAAATTATTATATAAGTAATGATAATTGTTCCAATGAAAAGATGATGTCAATAGCGTTCTGAATGCATTCCAAAAGTATAGTCTCACTTGAGGCACGGCAAACACCACCTGCTATGTCAAAAACGGTGGGCAAACTCCTTTCTGGGCCACTTCTGCTGCTAAGTGTTACGAAAAGACGTATGCCATAATTTTGTTGTTTATATTTCTTGCTTTATGTTTACTTGTTTGTTTGTTTTTTTACCTCTGAGGAAACACAGATGAACGATGATTAGTTCTGACCAGCTTTCATTTTAGAGCACGATTTCGGGTTGAATGTAACAAACAACTGCATTCGTTGTTCGTTACAGCCATAACAGGGGCCCCAACACAGAGGCTAGATGTACTGCATTATGAACCGCCAAATAATCACTTTACACGCTTGTAGCTGCAACCGAATCAGTTCCAGAGCTAGCGGGACGTCGAGCATTGTAAGAAATTCCTTCTATCTTTGAGCTTGTCGTGCGTGAGGCAGCCAACAATCTATCACGGACTACAAGGCAGCACCCAAGTTTCAAGAGCGGTAAGCCATGCTACAAACAGAGACATCTGCCGATGACATACATCAATCCAAGGAAACCGGAGACGCGAGAGTTTCACGTTCATCAGCCGTGTACGCGCCCGAATAAAGGCGAGAGTTGTGAAGTAAATTCAGCGAACAATGAGTCTTGAGATGGAGCATTGTCTTCCGGGTCGCGAGCGAATACGCGGTGGCAGAAAAACGGGTGGGGCCAGAACTCATTCCGCCAACGGTTGGGACTGGGTGAGAGACGGGAAAAAAGAGAGAAGCATGAAAGAAATGTAGAAAAAGAGGCTGCGGTGAAAAAATCTTTTATAACTAGGTTTTTTGACTATAGAGACTATATGCACCGTCTTCGACAGAAAGAGTTGAAAGGATTAAAAAAGGAGACTGAGAGCGAGAAAGACAGGTCCGACTGGTTCACTCATATCAGAGCCTACACATACAAACACACACACAGAACTGCGTAACACGTTCAGAGGCAGTTTTTAATCCCGTTACCTTATCTGAAGGAAGGTGAAAGAAGAAAAATATGAGGAGGGTGGTTGCACGGAATGGTGCGCCGACTACCTCATACCGCCATCAGAAGACAACGACCACCATACACATCACGCGACATAGGTGACAACACATGAACATCACAAACGAACCGAGTGGTGTGCCAGCCACCTCATATCGCAAGCAACCGGTGATGTCTGATGATTAAGCAAATACAAATAAGAAAACAGACTGGAGCATAAAACGCCAAGAGGCGACCTCGCAAACAATATAAAAGCAACCTTATCTTATTAGCTGAAATCCGTAGGTGATTCATTAGATATCGTGTAAATGAAGATGTCAATAAGTGCCGCTTCCCATTTTCAATAAATCAGGTAAGTAATCTCCATATCATTCCGGATAATGATTGGTTCTGTGCGTTGCGACCGACTAAATTAGTGGGCTATCACAGAATGTGCAATAAATTTGCTAGGTACCTACTTCATGTGAAATTAATTGCAATTTGGTGGAACGTAGTGGTAGCATGAAAAGCAGTAAGAGATTCTTGCCCCTACAACTTCCAGTCGGATATGAGATAACACACTGTGAAAATAGAACTTCGCCGCATTACGTGGCAAGACCAGTCATCGTTCACAGTAATGTGATGCGCTGACCTAACGGGACAAAAACGGTGGGTACTGTTGTGGAAGAGACCCCGGCAAGAACATCAGTGGAGGGAGTGAACTGAAGTCCAGCCTTTCTTTAATTCAACTCGAAGGCGGAAAGTTATCCAAAAACGGGGACTCTCCTGGATCACTGCCGGGCCTTTTTATTTGCAAGCTGTTGTCTCTCACGTCGTCACCGTTCCACCCCTCTTCATTCTCTTCAGCGCAGCCTCCGGAATATGTTGGCAACAAGGCAGAAATATAACAGCACAAATAACCGAAGGCATCTCTATGAAGCTCACTGCACGTGCTGCTAATGCCAACCGCAGCAAAGCCCTGCACAGCGACCACATGACGGAATGTGACGCATCATTGGAGTTAAAACCATTACGCCACAGAGTGCACTCAGTTCTGGCATGGTATCCCCGAAGGGCTTCGTCGAAGCTGCCAATCAAACAACGAAAGGCGGATTGACATAAGAGCGATGCACGTTGATGTTGAGGCCGAAGCAGAGGGCCGGACTTGTACAGAGTAAGATGGTAAGGGCCGAGTTATACACGTGAATACGGTTCTATAGATTTTGGACGCAAAAACGAAGGCGACAATCAACGCAGAAAAGCCTTCCTTGGACGGAAACTTAGCGATGAGATGGCAGCTGTTCCAATAAGCCTGCCACCTTGACCATGCTTTCCGCTGATTTGGTTGGCGAATACCCTTTAATGCTCCTTTCTGCCATGTAAACAATAGAACAACCTGTATGATGAATTAAACCCTCCGGAATGAAAATAAATTAACAAAGTTTAAAAAAAATCTTAAGAAAGATAAAACACCACCACGCGAGACACATAACAAGTGCACATACGAATCGATCAATGACAATTAAAAGGATTCAGAAGAAGAGATGAGAAATTCCCACGGGCGACATGGAATGTCCAGTGGTGTGATAGTCCTTAATCTCCACCGCCAATGTAACTGTGCCCTGTGGGTGTCCACCGTCACCCACGTATTTCGAATTATGAACAAACGGAAAGTGGATGCTCCTCTTCATAGATAGAGCGTCTAACACAATGTCTATCTCTACCCAGATCGAGCTCTTTCCATGACAAGCGACGTTTAAGACAACGAGAACGGCAATGAGAAAGGTTCTAGGTCAGCGTCACTGTATAGGTTGCATATGGGGTCGAAGCCGCCTTAAGCACTGCTCGGTATCCAGTAGATGGGGCAGCAGGTGGAATTTCGCCGTACTTGTACCCGAGGTGAAGCACTTTAGTTATGATATGCGGTGAAGTTCCGCTTCTATAATGCAGAACAAGTAGCAGGACTTGTCAGGCGATGAGTTTGGCATGGCCGTACTATTGTATATTAATGGTAATCTTTACATTGATTGTAACTCTCACCACAAGTAGGATTCGCGACGACAAAGCACCTTATTCCGAATCAATACACCTTCGACAATGCAGCCCACAGTGCTTGATGCCTGCAGCGATCAATAGTGGCGAATTATGCTCTGAAAAAGAATTAGAAAGGAAAGTAGTCAACATGACGCGTCCCTTGGATCCAACGCCGTCTTCGCCCCACACTTTCTCTTAGGTTTGCGTGGGAAAATACAGTGCACTTAGCGCCAATCGTCAAATTGAATGATATTTCCCAGTGCTTAGATTCGTTGAAAACCCTATCGGAGGAGCATACTTGGAAATGATAAGCTTATCGAAGCATTCGAGGTTTTCAGCAAATCTAAGCACAGGAAGATATCATTCTGTTTAACGGTTGGCGTTAAGTAGACTACTTGTTCCCACGCAAACCCAAGGGAAAATAACAGTGCAGGTTTCTTAAAAGACACCGAGCCGGGTAATTTTAGAAAAAAGCTGCTTCCAAAGTCGGCGGAATGATTCCATTGAAAACAGCTGAGCAGTGAAGCCTACGAAACACAATTTCCGGCCCCACCCAAAGCGAGGTGGGGAGGGGAGAGTAAGGGAAAGTGGGCTCCAGATATAAATGAAAGGACGAACTGATTTCAGAGAAGACGTCGATTTAGCCTTGCCTACACTTTTCAACGAAAATGCGTTGGTCGATATCCGGGCATAGATTTACATGCAGCGGAAACGTTTGTTAAAAGCGCAGCCTCGCTTGTGGCTGACGTGTCGCCTTTTTTCTGAGTCTGTGTCGTAATGCGAAGGCACGAAAGTGAGGATCTCAGTGGCAAAGCCCCAATGACCGGCGGAGGATGTCACTCCATGGGCCTGGGGCTCTATTCGGTTGTCAGAAAATTGAAGCGTGCCTTCCATTCTTCGCGTTCGTTGGGGTCGACAAAGATCCATTATCAAAGCGCATGGAGGAAGCAGGAATTGGGAATGTATGAGAACAAAAATCGGTTGTATTGTATCGTGCCTTTGGGCTCGAGCAGTTCGATTAGCGGTGACCAACGTCATTGCGGATATATATAAGTAAGTTTCATTTACTTTATTGTGTGTAAGAAAGTTGGGCGTAGATTTCGGTGTATCCGAAAAAGTGAATCATCGTCAACTTTGCAAATGCTCCTGTCACACAATAACATACGGAGGAAACAGTTATGTTCGAAGACAGTTCTGCATTGCATGACTGGATTCGAGGCAAAAATAGAGCGGGATTATCATTTCTAAGCACTGCTTCAAAGGTGTACAAAAAACCGACAACTGTGGGCGCCGAACGAAGCCTGTGATTGTTATGAGGCGTATCGCTGGATCTTACGTCTCCCTTGATTGCAATAGCACACTGTAACAATTCTGGTAATTTCACGGGCTTCTGCTAGCATCCCATGACGGAATTTATTCGTCTTCAATAATACTGTTTAATATCAATAGAGCCGTAAGTGTGCACCCCTTTGTGAGATTTAGCAATACCAAACACGCGTCGATAAGGTGGTGGTGGTGTATCGTTAACAGTCGTTAAACGTCGATAAGGTGTCCATACTTATATGTATATGTACGAAGCATCGAGTGACGGCATCGTTCTTAGTCATGAATGGTTCTCAACTCGTTGAGAGGTGAAATTAGCAAGGTCATCGCGGGACTGTTGCTCGCCTTTTCGATGTAACATTTCAGCAGTTTGTTGGCTCCGCAGGATTCCGTTGCGTGTTGGGGAATGCCAACGCCCTCATGATCGTGGACTGCAGTCGAGGTTTTCTGCATATCCTGGCAGCGGAGGAGGATGCTCAAAAGACCGCATTTACTTTTCACAAGGGCCTGTGTGAATTTGCAAGACTCCCGTTTGAATTATGCAATTGTCCCGCTAGTTTTCAGAAGTTAACGAACATCGTGCTGGGTGATGCAAAGTTCAATTATCCAAATGGCCTACAGGACGACGTTGTAGTGTTTTCTGGGACGTTCGATGTGTACCTCATTCACTCAGACTGTGTACTAACTCGAGTGAGAGATGTCGGTTTGAAGCGTGATCCCGGCAAAGTTCAGCTTGCAACTCCTAAGGCAACTCTTAGGTTTTATAGTCAATCGTGGTACGCTAAGCGCCAGTGAGGATAAATTGAGGGCCATACTTCGCTCTCCTCGTCCGTGTGAAGTCAAGAGCCTGTAGTGGTTCTTTGGAATGGTTGGTGCCTATCGCCAGTTTACTCCTCAGTTCGCGTTCTTAGCACGACCATTTTACGAGTTACTGCGGAAGAATTCCCGGTGGGCTTGGGGGTTCAGAGCAGGAGAGGGCATTTCGCTCCTTGTCACAAGCAACCGCGGAAACAGCTACATTGTGGCTGCCGGATGTTCACAAGCCCTTTGTCATGCAGTCTGATGCAAGCGATTACGGGGTTGGAGCAGTGTTGTTACAGGAGCCTGACCGAGGCCTTCGCACCGTTGCGTTCGCTAGTCCCACACTGTCGCCGGCAGAAATGAATCATTCCGTTACGGAGAAAGAGTGCTTGACAGTAGTGTTTGGCTTGAAAAAGTTTGACATGTTTCTGGATAGGTCGACCTTTACCGTTGAAACTGATCACCAAGCTCTCGCACAGGTGCGGCGGTTGAAGAAACCGTCTGCTAGGTTAGCAGACGTTTCTGGGCATTAGTGATCCAAGCCTATTCGTATCAGGTGCAGTACCTGAAAGGGGGCACAAACAAAGTGCCAGATGCTTTGTCTCGCGTGCCAGTGGGATTAGGCTGTGATTCACAGTCGGACCATGGGCGTCAAGACTGATCATCGCCCGGTTGTGCAGGTAACTATGACCTGGTTACACGTGTTAGTCACGCGAAAACTACCCCTGTGTTAGCCAAGGGTGGAGAGAGAGAGACTGCGTGCGCTATTGATTGCGCTAATCTCCGGGATTCTCAAGATGGCCGGATTGGGAGGGGACATCCCGTTGCTGCGATCAGTTCAGATAGGACGATCGACCTTGTCTTGGGGTACGGTCGTAGGCATGGAAGAGCTCTTGGAGGCGTAAAAGTCTGACGGAGTATGTCAACGGGTGCCGGCAAAGCTGGCGGAGAATAGTGCAGCTGACACCGAGAACGTTGACAGGGATGCGGATGGATGTCTCGACTTATATCTGTTCATCGACAATGGGGTTTTGCTGCGATACGTACCCAGGGTGGACGAAGAGAATGAGAATGTTTTCCCTTTCAAAGTCGTAATTTCGAGGAAGCTGCGAAATGTGGTTATGCGGTACTTCCATTACTCTGCTTTAGCTGGCCACGGCAACGGCAACAAGGCTTATAATAAGTTATGTCGTGTCGGGACTTGGCTGGAAATGAGGCAGGATGTTACGCGCTATATCCGCAGCTGCGTTGCGTGTCACGAAGCGAATCCGAAGGAAGGCAAACCTCCGGGGATATGTAACCGGTAGTGAGCAACTATCCTTGGCAGATAGTGGCGTGTGACATCATGGGTCCATTTTCCAGAAATCCACGGCGGCATGAGTACCTGCAAATTGTTACCTATCACTTTTCTAAGTGGGTGGAATTGTTCCCCCTTAGGAAGCTGGTGTCGGAACGGATTTGGGACCGACTGTTGGAGACGCACATCTTTCTGAGTTGGGTTTTGCAACCAGAACGACGATAAACAGGTCAACGGGGTTTTTCCCGGCATACTTGGACTTTGAGAAGCATATCAGTTTCCCACTGGAGAACAGGCAGATGCAGAGTTCGTACCCGATTGCTCGGAGCTAGTCAAGTGAGTTGCGTGAGCGACTCTCAAACGCAGCGCGAGAGAGTTTGGACGTCGCTCGCTCTGATCAGACACTTCAGTACGACAAGAGGCATCGCCCTCTAACGTTCGAAGTGCAACGTTCGTTGAGCAACGCTGCGTAGTATCGCAGCGCCGCTGGCGCAGCGCTGAAAAGGATCTTTTCAGGTAGATTCCCGAATATCTCGGTTGGTGTACCGGCTTCGACGTGTCAGTAAGGCGGAATTGGCTGGACCCGTTCATTTTGGAGATATGGTACGCTATCATGAGCGCAACCAAGATGACGACGGGCTAGGGTTCACGTTTCGCACGCCTAGTTGTTCACATGTGAGCCTGGATGGCCATAGCACAGGGAAGTGGGGTAGGACAACATGCTCTACCCACGGCGGAGCACGTACTGCTAGTCAGCGCTCTCGCGTGTACAACTTGCGCACGCGATAGCATTCCCGTGTGGCCGCGCTTTTTTGTTTTGTTTTTCGGGGCCTCAGAGACAAGGATTGGGCAAAATTCCCAGGCGCTGCTCTCGGCACCCAGACTGTATGATGTCCGCACCCAAGGATTCACAACCTGCTGCCCTGACTGCCAGGTCGAACTCAGTCCGGCTCCCGCACGGACGACAGGGGAGGACGCACAGAGTTCCCCCGGTGGTCGGATCCGAGTATGCGCCCGTCATCGAGTGCCTCTCCAAGCCACGGGTTCTCCTACAGTCCTGTGCCACCCTCCCCCGTGCCGTGAACGAAGTTATGAACTTTGCACGAATCCCGTGTCGGGGCCTTCGGTGGGGGCGACTGTGGTGACCCCAAGAGGGGATGCACTCATCGGCGGACTTTGGGCGCATTGGGCCGTGCGCAACCCGTCCTGCGGGTTTGTTTTACTGACCAAGGTGACCGTTAGCGCTGAATCGTCGCGTGTGCTCAGGTCAATGGGAGGAAAGGAAAAGTAGGAAGTGAGGAGTCGGAATTCCGGAGCCAAGTGTTGCGGACGCAGTACGGAATAAAGACGATGTAAGATGCTCGTTCTCGGTGTTAGTGTCATTTTTGGTTGGCATCAAGGAACGTCTAGGCTCGTTAGCACCCTGCCACGGTGGAAGAGGATACTTGCAGGAGAAAATCCCACAACCTTCACCCTTTCGTGTGCCCCCTTACACCAAATACGTCTGGTGCACTGCGAGGAACCGGTTATACCAAACGAGGCATCTTGTAGTTTAGTATCTGTAAGTCTACATGCATTAATTGTAGCTGACAGACGAAATCCTGCAAAACCAATGAAAGCACATGCCAACAATCAATAAACTCCCCCACTCTTTCTTTCTCCCTCAGACGCACACACGCACGCGTGCACGCACACGCACCCACACACACATACACGCGCACATACACACACGGACCCACGCTCGCGCAACCACACACAGGCGCGCACACACACACACACATATATATATACGCGTATATATTATATATACATATTGTTTAGTGTAGTTGTTTAGTTTAACTGTTTATAAGCTTAGAAGTACGATCATATTGCTTATTTATTATCGCCGGTTTGAACGATATCTTCACTGACATTTGTGTCCCGAACAGCTGATTCATTTATCGAGTGAAAACCTTCACCCTCCAAGAGACAGGCGAGAGACGACGCCGAGGCAGGGAAGACACAACAAAGTTTTCACACACGTGTGCGTTGAAGCTAATCTTGTCATTAAATCAGTGTCGGGAATCCAATTGGAAAGGATTAGGAGGAGGAGGAGAAAAAAAAATACAGGAAATAAAAAACGCTGGATTTCTACCAAAGGCAATTACCATAGCCGCCAAAGTTTCTGCATCCCCTGTCTTATTCCATCTCTTTTGACAGCAACTACAACAAACACGAGAGGCGGCAACGGGACCAAGTCCATTACGAAGTAGGGAGGAATTGTGTGCCACATCTTCCATTACGATTGTTGTCGTCGAAGTGGTGGCAAAACTTGAAATGAGAGCAGCGAATGTGATGATGCGGAAGGGGAAGGACGTCAAAATATCTTTTACAGCTTATACTGAAGAGCCCTGACTTCCTTGACGAATGGCTTTTGAAAACAAAGAAAAAAAACAAACAAGAAAGAACAAAAGGTGGCAGTGACAGTTTCCGAGGCGCCTTGTGAGTGTGTACTTCTTTCAAATTAAAAAAGAAAAAAGAATCCAGATTAGAAGAAGGAGCTTTGATTCAAAGTCGAGACAATAGTTTACAGCTAGCGGACTCCAAAAGCCTGTGCTTTTTCTTTTTTTCCTGTTGACGGGACCTCTGAGAGGAAACAACTGACGTTTGTGCTTTGTGAGCAATATCAGTGTGAACTGCATTCGATTCTTGCAAACAACAAGAGAAATTATATTATGACAGTGCCATAGGGAGCCTTTTCGTGTTTTCAGCGGAGTTCATTCCTAGAAAGTTATGCAGTGCGATTGTGTGTAACGACGTTTTGATAAACACTGCATTAACGTTTTGAAGCAGCGACAATTAAATATTCTCGTCTCGCACACTGCATACGCAATTATATTCTTTAGTCAAGCAAAACTTCACAACAGAGAAGCTATTGTTTCCACTGCATAGAACATACCCTTAATACAGCGTTGACAGAACTCTGAAAAAGCAGTGGAACAGCTAGTTCTCGCCTTTTCCTAGTCTGCTTTCCACTAAAGAACGAGTCGTAGTCTTTAACATGAAAAAGCAATAATAACAGTACTTAGTGCGTATTGTTCAAATATTTCGCTGCATATTCCACACGTGTGCTCCAATTACATCCCGATGCACAGGAGCAGTACAGGTTTATCTGCAGACGTTCCTGTATTGCTTTGAAATGGCTGTGTTTGTAACGAGATTAGTACTGAGCACCGAGTCGCATATGAACAGGCGTAGGCGTGCATTGCTGTTGTTGTTGTTGTTAGTCGGCATTGCATTAGTGCCTCGTGATCATGTTCTCGCGTCATTTTTCTCTTCTTGCTGAAGTTGTCGCTCTCTATCTAAATATGAATGTACGGACGTTACTTTGCAGCGTATAACACAATTTCTTCGCTTTGCAATTTCCGCTGCCCATCTTTTTGTTCACACTTGTTGTAATTTATTCAAACCCGTCGTATTCTCAAAGGACTTCCGGGAAGATATATAATGAGACGACTTGCACAAAGCGAGGGGAACAGATGTGTGTGTTAACTCCTTCGAAAGGGTGGGCAGTATAACTTTATTGTTCTTCATATGTAGATCAAAGGCATTCTGGTAATCCTGATGTATTTTTTCTCATGTATATAATGCACTTCTATGTTTTATTCTTAAAGGGGGATGGGCATTTTAGTGTTAAATAAACTTGAATCGCATTAGAAATTCGAATAAATGTTTAGACCCAGTATGCAAATTGTCATTGCAAATATTGCGGAAGTGCGCAAACCGTGGCTTAACGCAATGGCGCACATTCTATGTAATTGTCGAACACTAAAAAAAAGCCTTTGATAGTGCTATTTATGAGTGTAGATTTACGAAAAATTAATGACGTATGTTTTTATGTGACACTACTGCGGCCGTTGCTTAGCGACATCTGATTATGGAAACACAAAGTGCTATAAAGTCTGCTGATCCTGGTGCTGAAAGACCTGTGACACGCGCGAGCTGGTAACGATAACTCAAAATGAGGCTTCTTACGTCGTGCAAACGAACCATGCTTTCCTTTGAAGACTACTCGCGCGAGAGAGCTCTGTATTCTACGTCTCACATCCCTTGGCAACTGTCTTCGTGGGTTCGTGCGAACAAGAGAAAATGGTCAAAGCGTTCCGCGAGTGAACGTCCCACTCTATCCTATTAGCAAAGGGTGGACTAGACTCCGGGAATATTGCAGGCTGTCAATACTTGTCAATGCTGCCTCCCACCGCGCCCAACCTCCTCCTTGATTGACAGCGGCTGTTACCCGTACACAATGACACACAGTCTTGCTGCTGGAGATAAAAGCTAGCGGCGAAACAAAACTAGGGCCCAATTAGCCTTTCTTTTGGGGGAGCATTGCGGAGTCTTGCAGATAGGCGCTTCCAGGGAGAGTTGGAAACAAAAGTACGACGTTGTTCGGGTAAGGTTGTGTGTTTATCATGACGGAAAAGTGCGTAACGCTCGGATACGTGATAAAATGTGCCTTTCAGGGTCGTTACATTTTGGTCTTCATTATGATATTCTTAAATATTTACGTTTGTTATGTCTTCATCTTTTGTACACAGCCTACATATGTGTCTAGAAAACCAGGACAATTCCAACATGAAAAGGCAAGTTTGTTTCCCCGCAGTAGAGTATGCTATGCAGCCAAAACACGCTTTACAGGGAAGAAGAAGACATATCGTGTTTGGTCGACAAATTCAAAGAGCTATACATAGTTCGAAGAACAAAATATTCTACATTGATGCATAGATACATATTAGCAACGAATCAGTGTTTTTGAACTCAGACATCACGAACCGAGGGTATTCATGATATTCAAAATTTAACACTTGCACAACTAGTCCGGTGACATTTATATAAGAATTTGGTACGTTCTATCGATTATTATATGAAATTTACACATCTAATAAATATATCTCACATTATAAATACCTTACTACCTTAGTTTCTGCTCTTCAGTGTTTATCGTTGCATATTGAATTTCCTTTCATGAAGTTTCATGAAGACGTTTACAGTGATCATCACTTAGAAAGATGCCAGCAGTACTCGTACTCCCTCACCAGATTTTTCGAAAACACGAGATGTACGTCTTTTTTGTCCTTAATATAACTGAAAGTTTGGAAAAAGCGCGTACGCAGCGTTTTATTGACTTAGGTGGCTGAACATCACCACTCCGAAAGGTGATTGATCCATCATTGTAGGTAGCTGCCTCTACCAGAATTTAAAACTTCAAAGAACGAATGACTTGATGAAATATGAACGACAGAGTAGCTTTCGAGAACTTTCCTTCCAGAAACAAAGAGCTTTACGTTGAGCAGAACGCTCACTGTTCCTCCTTTACTACAGCGCACTCCGGGCTACCCGTTACTCACACGACAGTTCTTCCCACCGGGCCCCCCACTAACGGAATTCACCTGCAAGCAACGGTTTCGTCAGTTTCGCCTAGGCCCAGGCATCACGGTAGCACTTACGCTCTAAACGCTACCCAGGAGAATTGCCATTAAGTTAGAAGTCCTAATTGCACTTAGGGAGGTGAACACAAAGGCGGCCTTACCTTAAGCGATGTACGTCACAACACAGAACATTAGCTTCCGGGCGATGAGACCCATCTCGAAATGAAGGCAGCCGAGCGTGTGGGCCGACTTTCCTGATTGTCCGCAGGGGCAAAAAGATGCTCACAGAAATCGTTCTGCCGAGGACAACGTTTAAATTGCGCCTTTAAGAAGATAGGAGATATGGGAAGAGTACCTTAATGGGCCATACAGGCCTCGCGGATCGCTTACGACTTTTGACCTTATATAGACTCTACTGTTGGCTACTGTCTTTATTTTCTCTTCTGCTACATTTTTGTCTTCTTGCTTTTTTTAACTCGGAAGCAAAGCCTCTGAAAGAGCCCGCACAAATTGCTAATTGTTCAGGTATGAAGGAACAAGTCCGAAGCGGTTGATAACTCCAAGTAAAAATTGGACAACTAGAAGGTACATGTGCGTCCACCCTAGAGATACCACTTCAGTGTCCTTTTAATGAAATGTTCGCCAATAGATGAAGCAGTGCTCGAACAAACAGCATTCGGCAAAATGTGCCGAAGGCAGGTGACGAGAAAAGATCACTCTTATACAGCGCCGTAAGTCACGAACAGTCTTCCGAAGCATTCAATTGCTGACTTCTTGGAAAGAACAGAAAGTAAACGTAAGATGCCAAATGAACAGAAAAGAAAGAGGAGGCAGCAAGCACTTTACACATTCGCACACATCACTAAATTCCCGACACCACCTAACACCTGTCTAGACCGAGTTTCTAGCCAGTTAACGAAATGTCGAGTTCTTTTAAGCATGCCTGGTCCAAACATAGGAATTTCACGAAATGCCTGGTTTTGCATTTTGCCTCTACATTCTTAAGACAGAACTTCATCGCGTAACACGATAGTAACCCATCTTACAGTTTGCACTACAAAGACGATAGTAACCAATCGGATGCACGATGAGCGTAAATTGTATAGGTGTCACAGGAATAGCGTATGCCCACCATTTTCAGCAAATGGCGTCTCTGAACGGTATCATTCGGAATGACGTAAGAGAAATAAAGTCATGGTCGAAAAGAAGATGTTGTGGAAAGTAGCCATGTTGGCTTAAGACCGAATATCCGGTTTGCAGACCCTGTTTCTCGCCACCTTTCTTCTTTTGTTTCTTGCAGCAACAGGAAGACACGAGAGCGGAACAAGAAGGCCCCAGATGCAGGACATTGAGGGTTTAATTTCCTTCGAACGCTCAAGAAACCGATAACGCGAGACAGACCAATCAGGAACGTCATCCGCACCCAAGAGAGGGCCAACACAAAACAAGTGGACAACGAAAGCGAGGCTTGTATGGTATAACTTGAAGCAACTCGACAACCTCTGGCTTATGTCGTTAATGCTGTCCAATTTCGCTGCAAGCAGACGCTTCTTTCAACCTTTTTGCCTCTCCTGCCGTTTCTCTCTTTATCTTTCTTTCTCGCTTTTTCTTTTTCCTTCTCTGCTGACGCATACAGGAGCCTTCTTCGAGGAAAGCCACAACTGCGCTGGACCTCGCCATATACCTTGGCCAATCACAGAAAGTGATTCACGTGACGTCACACTGACCGAAAAGACATCTGGTGGAGACTGCAGCTCGGGTGGAAGTGATATAAGATTATGGCTGCAATTTCCGGCTTTGCCTTCCGCGTTCATGTGGATTATGAACAAAGACCGGCGCTGTCATTCTCAGGAATCGCTTCGTAAGCAGCTTCAGACTTTAGAGCAAAGTACTTAGGATCGGGGAGGAGGAACTTGCGTAGCACACAGTACGGCATAATATAGCTGTAGTGGAGTCTAAAAATTTAGAACAGATTTAGTTACGTGGTAATAGGGGATAAAAATTACTTCTGTGCATATTCTGTCAGTAAATATATACACAATGGCTATATTAGTGTCGGTAACGATGTGAAGATACAGAAGTATCATATCCCAAATTCTTTCGTTTCTTAATCATAGCCACCGGCGAACAAGTCTTTGCGTGGTACTAATCAATTTAAATGGCGCAAGGATACTCCAGCTGTACTAAAACACAATTTTAATAACAAGTAAATAAAAAAAGCTATAGGATCACAAAAATATCGCAGCGAAAACTACCATTAGAAGCCGTTATCCTACAAAGCGCCACAACCACAATATATAAATAAAAGACTTTAAACGTCATTTTCATCGACAATTGAGTCTCTCGAAAGGCCTTCGTTTCTTCGAAGAGTTTTAAAGTCCTCAAACTATCTTGGAACGAATCAAAAGAACACGTCAATGTTCTACGACACAAATTACAGTCCGCGAGGATGGAAAATGTATCGCTTTGTCAAACTGCACAGATTGAATTCCCCAGAAGCTCAAGAACCCACGGGAATGGCGGAAAGGAGAAAAAGAGAGGGAGAGGACTCATGTGACCTTTAATTTGGCGCCGATGTTTACTGGCCCGTGTTGCGTGCCGCGTTCCATTTCGAGCCGAATTGCTCGAGTGTATACGCCATGATTTGACCCGCTTTTGAGGAGCCCCTGCCAGTCTTCACCAGGGGTTCTTTCAGGTCGAGATGGCGCTTCTACTGTATCTTATCTCTGCAAAAGTAAACATGATTTGGTCCTTTGTTTGAGTGTGCCTATACCTTCCCCTAATAAAGAGGAAAGCTTCCTCCATCGTCCTGGTAACCTTGTGAAGAAAATGTTTTGAAGTAGTGCCTCACGAGTAATATCCGGTGTAGAGGCAGTATGCAGGCACGTTACGCAAGATATCGGTCGTCCTCATTTCCTGTGTCGGCCCCCGTACCTGGCTGCAGCAATGAGATTTTCAAACATTGTCTGAAATTGGCCTTTGTGCCGTTTAGCACCGCTTAAGGACACATATAGCATTGTGATGAAGTTACGTTTTTAGATCGAACACTACCCAGGAATATAGAGCTAACCTAATTACAAGTATAGTATTACAAGTACAAGTAACAGGACACAGAAGTGTGTTTAAGCTGAAATGTTATTCGAATCTGCACTGAATTTTTCTTTTTCCAGGACATGAAATGTATCGTCACGTGTACCTCTTGTTATTGTTGCATTTTAAAGTACAGCCAATCAATGACAAGGTTAATCAGGGAGGTGTTGTGGCGTCATGGGCAGGTGCAGAGAGAAAAAGGAGAAGACGAGGAACAGGCAGGTTGGTGCATTCCTAAAGGTTGGAACACAACAGCATATCTTGGCATATTTTTGGTTAGTCGAGGAAGGACAAGGTTAGGATGTGAATGTTTGCCACTTGAGCTCAGGCGCTAGTTTATGTAAAACTTCACAAATATCTCGACGTCATTCTGGCGCGGAACCTGTCGTGTACGTCAGTGACGTACAGCCTACCAGTACTGCATGAACTGTGTGAAACGCTGCAGC
>JARGYV010098437.1:0-12905 GCA_029532675.1 Ornithodoros moubata
CGGCTGTTGCCAAAAGCGATGACAAATGGTTCTGGCGTTTCCTTCCCAGCTGAGTGGGTCCTCCCTGCTGCACTGTGGAGGCTCAGTACAAACCGCCAGCTACCAGCAGGAGTTTGAGAAGGCCGTGGAAAGGAGTGCCGCCGGGAGACAGGTCCTCACGGTGGAGCTGGTACGGCCGGCGGGAACCAGCCTGGGGTTTAGCGTGGTTGGACTGCGGTCTCCCACACGCGGGGAGCTGGGAATTTTCGTTCAGGAGATACAGCCCACGGGAATCGCGCACAGGTATTTTGCCTTCTTACCTACATTTTGGTCGTGGGGATAATAAGCGACGTACTTTTATGTGGAGAGACGTTCAGGTGATCTCAAAAACGAGTTGTTGTAGCGGTGTCTGCGGAAACTGAAATTAGGAGTGATGCAATACTGCTGTGAACTATGTGGACCCCACAAACCGTCGGGATTATAACATGGTACTGGAAATACGTACCTTCCTTCCCCAATTGTATCCCGAAGCTAACAGAGACAGAGTTTGAGAGGAGCGTTGGCAACTAAAAAAATGGCACTTTGTCGTAGCACGTGGTCACGTTTGTTGCCGGAGTTTGCTAAGTGAACTTCCGTTGTGAAATTTCTCTCAGTGGCGAAACTGCTCTCGCTTCGGAGTTTTCTTTCGTAACCTTCCAGGTAATTGTGTGATAAGTTTTCAAAATTCTTACTGCGCAACTCTTGACAGCAAGTGGAATTTTGACGTAGGAACTGCTTTCACCCTAATTCTGGAGCCTTGTCAGACCCGTTTTCGTTGCAGTACTTCGGAAGCTGCCATTTAAAGTTATGAGCTCGACAAACTGCTTTAGAAACGCCTGTTAGGCAGAAGTTTATTTGCGTAGGGAAACGAAATGTGATACAAATTGGTTCTAAGTTCATGTTCTACTGTTGTGGAGATGCACGACTTCATGGGCAGCTTCTTGACGTGACACTGTATCGGGCCGCGGACTTGAAGAAAGATACCCTTCTAAATGTGGTCAAACATCTAGTCTAACATTCCGTATATTGTGCTAACACATTTTAGGATGTCGGCTGCTGTACGGTAAGAAAAAGAAAGGCACAGCCGGCAAGCAGTCCCTTCTGGCTGTGGGGAGAGGTAGAATTAAAGGTCGTTTTCATTTACAGAATTAAAATCGAGTAGAAATGAGGGTTTTTTTAGGTTTTAAGTTTTCGTTGTCTTGAATGCTGTGCTCTTTGTCCATTGGTATGTTAGCTTCGGCTTGATCCGGCTAGTATGGGGTGAAGCATGTTTCATGTCACTCTACTAAAGGCCATAACTGTTCTATTGAGTACTTTTTTTGTTTTTTAGGAATCATAGGGTTAAATCTGATCTTTGAAAATTTAAGCCTGAATCTATGGTATTGTCAAAAAGTAAGTTATGTGATCTAAAAGAGGTCTGACCTTAAAAATCTAGTATTAGTTCTCTAGTAGGTAAATCTAGTAGCATTACTGTTATATTTTAGCAAGGCATCGGGCATGTATTCACAATATCTTAAGTGAACCATGGCAACCCACACACATCACTATGTCCCAAACATGGACGCTGTACCTTCGTGGTGCTCTTGCCAGTGCAGTATGCAATCCTGTGATAGAAACGACGTGACGAAAGCATCGCTCATCAGGCTTTCGAAAGCGGGCAGAACCTGTACGTAGCCGTACATAAAGAGACGAAAAAGTTGTCTTTCTTTTTGTAGGTGACTTTGCTTTAGGTTTATGTTGCATTAGGCCCATTTCCCTCATTGTCTTCGCAAATTTTTGGGCGTCGGCCCCGAATGGTGGTCGCCCGTCGAAATTACTCATCAGGAGTACCGAAAGGTATTTGTCGGCGAACGGCGCTGTGGGTCGCAATCGATCGTCTGCTAAAGCACTTATATTGCGCTCGCCAACCGTTCGATACGAAGAGTAGCGACATTTTATGTATTTTGCTCTGCTTTGGTGCTAATGGCTGCCCCGATGCGCGCTTTCTTTCTGCGAACCAGTTCGTAGCCGACGTTTTTGCCAGACGCGGATTTATTTCTTGCGACGCTTTTTCCCTCCGATCTCGTATTTTCGGGAAACAGCGTAAGACGCACGGAACAAACATGGCTGCCACGGAAGGATTGACGTCGCTCTTCACTGTTGTTGGTTTCCGTGGGGGCGGTGCAATCGCGACGGCTGTAGCGCGCGTCGGGCTCGCCGGAGGTCAGAGCGAAAATTGTTTGTGAAACATCGCGTGCGTTATATATATATATATCCATATACATATCAAGAAAACAGAAAACGAATGAAGGGCCACGGCAACGTACAAAACGGCTCAGATGTGGAGGAGGGCCCGAAGGGACGCAAATAGCAACGTCGAATGCTGCCAAGAGCGCTGTGCCGCTGGCGGGCCTCGCTGGTTTACGGAACCAGTGGCATTGAAAAGGGCCGTTCGGACGTGTGCGCGCAATCTGGGATGTAGCTTGCGACGGGTTCAACGAAGGCGCCGAGCAGCTCGTGACTGACCAACACGGGGATGGAACCCGCAGCTGCAGGTCACCCGGCTGTTGGGAGCTAGTGAGGTTGGTCAGTGCCCGACGTTTGAGAACTTCGCTCAGTCGGGCGAAGTTGACTGCGCAGCGACGGCACAGCTGAACGTTCTGTGGGAACTTTTCAAAGTGCATCCGAAACAGGTAAACAGGCGTTATACAGACACAGGTGCAGCAAGTCGAATGATAACGCTTTGCCATCGCACTCTTTTTTTTTTTTTTTAGGGACGTGTAAGGAGTGATATGAAATTACGTGCAGTGGAAATTTAATTCTAAAGAGCCTCGACTGCCCGTCGTAGGTTCGTTTCTTCCACCCTGTGTTGTGATCTGACACGAAAGTAAATAGGAATTGGACAGATGTATTTCAAAATTTGATCCACTTAGGTTCTGATTTTGTGGCTTCATTATGATTGGCATTGATTAGTTAGGATAGTGACAATGTTAACTGGTCCAAAGTGGGAAAAGCCGTTTTCCGTCTCGTGCACTGTCCAGCAACTGCTGCCCTGCATTAGAACCTCCAGGTTACATTTGCCGAGAGTCTTTTGCTTTCTTTTCTCTACCTGCTGTTGATTTTGGTTGTTCTCCAGCATGGGGACGGTAGCGCTGTAGATTGCCCGGAAGGTCGCGGAGGCGATTGGTTTCCATTGTCCTCTGACCAAGGAGAGATGGTCAGAGAGATTAAGTACTTCGTAATGGATTGCTGTCAGCAGGATAGTAATCCAGTTGCTTGCAGAGGAGAATGTCTCAATTTATCGGGCCCTTGGAATCGCGCTGTGCAATGCGAAGGGAAACTCGCCTTGTGTGCCGTAAATGCAGAAGACAGCGTAGGTCGTGAAATACAGTTCAGATTGGCTGCAGACAGGCCGTGTTGCCAACTACCAGTGAACTCAAGAAATTAAAAGCTGGCGAAAATCGATGTAGACAAGTAAAGCAGCTCGGATACACAGGTGACCTGGGGTTAACACATGGTAGTTATTCTGGGAATAGGGGAATTTAGAGATGGGGCACGACAAGTTCTCGAGCACATCAGTAAAAAAGGAAGGCACGTTCTGCAGGTAACATCATGTGCAGCACATTTTTGTCAACAAAGGAGTGGTGGTTAATGATTTTTGTAGCGAAAGCCTGACATTTAAGAAGAGAGTTGATCGGTATAACCTAAAATAATTGTTAAAAATGAGGTCATGGGTTAACTTTGTTGACTACAGCTTCGATGTTACCAGGGGGATGGTATAGCAGTGAAAGTATGTTTACTGTACAAACAAAAAGGAAGTTCATCTTTACTTTGTCAGTCATCAGCTGAAGCAATAGTGAAAGGCTTCTAGACATGCTTTTGTGACATTACAATTTTATGTTGTCTGGCATCCTTAAATAACGTACAAAGTGCACCTGATTTGTTGTGTATAGACTGGCAACTGTCAGCATGGAAATGCAGAATAAAACTATCTACTATTGTCACTAGAGAAAATTTGTACATGGCACCAGTGAAGCATTTTCAGCACATATCCAATTAATTTGGATTCTGTCTCGAGTACGCCAAGACATCCTAGGCGTTACCTCTGGAGCATTTGTTCGTGTTTGGCAAACTCCGCAGCTTAGAATGAGGAGCGCAAAATGGGCCAAATGCCATGCCCTCTCTGCATTCCTCCATATACAAAGAAATTTCCTCACGGGCATCAAAATATGCTTTTCAATGCAAACTTTTGCTTTTTGGTTCAATGCAGACGTTCCTATTGTGTGCATGGTATGGGGCGGGTGTCATCCGTTGTGTGGTATGGTCCTTTTTCGTAGAAGTTATGCATTTCAATACCCTGCTCAAGAAATAAAAGAAAAAAAGTAATGAAAAGTGGGGTGAAGAAAGGCTGCGGTAGGCTTTTGGCACCAGTGTGGCATGCATTATTCTATGTGCCTCCTGTGTACCTGCATAGACGGTATACAGAGCACCCAGTCACACTTATTCGATTGTCTGTCAATAATAATTGTGTGAAGGATAGAGATTGTGGGGATGTTTATTAGCCATTTGTCAGTCTAAGAATGAATGCACAGGGCACAGCGTTTACCTCATAGTTGCAAGTGCAGGTATAACCTGTCTATGATATATTTCTTATGGCCATGATTTCCCAGGCCATGTCTTCTTATTGTACCTGTTACACGCTTGTTTTTTTATGTCCCTATCTTATGTAATGCCGTATAGGCCCCTCTATGAGGTATGTTTATAAAGAACAGCATAAATAAACAAAACACAGCGTAATTTTAAAACTTAGCGAGTGCAGCTGGTCAATTGCAACAACCGAAAGTAGCTCTAGCCCTTAAGGGTTCTTCTTTTTTTTCCTTCTTCTTATTTTTTGTGTTCACGGCGCAGTTGGATATCCCTGTAGAAAAAGCTGCATGCAGAAGCTCTATGGCCTTAGTCGCTTTTGCGGCATAAAACAGAGAGTCATCATCATCGTCATCATCAGAAAACACAAAGAATGTAAAAAAAAAGTATATTGAGTTGCTATTTCTCTCGAGGTTGAAATAGGGTGAAGTTACCAAGATGCTAAGGTTTTCTAAACATTGGTGCAACCTTGCAATGCACATTGCACTTACGCATTTGCTTTTCTGTCTCTCAGGGATGGGCGCCTGGAGGAAGGGGACCAGATCCTGGCCATCGACGGCCAGCCGCTGGACAGCAACATCTCTCACCAGCAGGCCATAAGCATCCTCCAGCAGGCCAGAGGTACCGTAGAGCTGGTTGTGGCCCGCGGAGCGGCACCCCCTTCCTCCACTGGCCATCCTTCCTCGTCTTCCGCGGCGGAAGACACGTCAGCGGTGGCACCAGAATCTGCCGGCATGGTGCTCAACACGGAGTGGGCAGAAGTAGAATCTGTCGAATTGGTGAACGACGGGTCGGGCCTGGGCTTCGGAATCATCGGGGGTCGCAGCACGGGCGTTGTCGTCAAGACCATCTTACCTGGTGGCGTTGCCGACCGCGTAAGTTCCGTTTCATCATCACTGTCTTTCAGAAGAAAGTCTTTGTTCATAAATCCACAATCATCAAAATTCTGTCGTGTTGCGTGGGAATAATGTGTGTAGTGTTCAGTGTGTAAGTGTAGAGTAGATGTTTCTTTCGTTTAAGAAAGACATGTTTAATTTCTGTCTTCAATGATACAGTTGTGCTTCTAATATGATCTTTTCCTTTATGACTGTCAAAGTCTGCAGTGGTTCTATACATGCCAAAAAGGTCCCCCACATAACAATGAAACCCATCACGATCGGTACTTGTGCAGCAGTGCCTGTCACGCTGCTGCACATATTATGTTCTGTTCTATTTTGTGCCAAGGATCCCAAACTGTTTCCTAAAAGTGGACCCCAAGCTGCCTGTGCCTGCTGTTAACAGTTTGAGCAACAATCTGTCTATATCAACAGTAACAACTGTGCTGTGGAAGAGACTGCGGATGACACAAGTCTCCTGCAAGCTTTCTAAAAATCCTGCCTGTTTGTAATCGGTTTGAGTGACCACACTTCTGTCGTCTGCAGGACGGACGCTTGCAAAGCGGCGACCATATCCTTCAGATCGGAGACGTGAATCTGCGAGGATTGGGCTCGGAGCAAGTGGCCTCCGTGCTTCGTCAGGCGGGGTCGCACGTGCGACTTTTAGTTGCCCGGCCCGTGGACAGTCCCTCGATCCCTGGTGCTCTGGGGGCCCCCCTGCGGCTGCCCACGCGCATTCTTGCAGACCCCCAGGAGCTGGACAGGCAGATGGCGTTACATGAAGCTGCTGCCGCAGGGTCTGTTCTGGGCGTCCCTGCTTCGCCCCTGCTGTCTGACGTGAGTGGTTGCCACAGCAGTTTAGATAGGTGCTTTGCGTGTATTTTATGTTTTTTAAAAGTCATGTTTTGGCTAAGAGAGTGCGTTTTAGATTTAGAAGCGCTATACTTTGTTGCGTGTAATACGAGGTGAGATTCTTGTGTTTCTGTGCTAGAAACAGCAGAGTTATGTTTGAGCCTCGTGTTATGTGATTGTGGTATCTTCTTTGCGTTTTGTTTATTCAGAGCAAAAATCTAGCACCCATGTAGTGGGTTGCCTGCATGGTGCTATCGTTCTAAGCTTCAGTGTACACAAGCCTTGTGCAACCTTTTGTGGGTCAAAAGAAGAAAATGAGACACTGTATCGGTAAACAGAATGAAAGAATGGCCTTGCAGTGAATGCTTCATACCATGATGTAAACATCTTAGCCATGTACTACTAGAGTTTCTAATTTCTTTGCAGACTTTATCCCCACTGGAAACGTGCGTTTTAGAAGAGCTGCCCGAAACGGAAACCTTTGAAGTCGAACTAGTGAAAGACCAGCAGGGGCTAGGTATCACCATCGCGGGCTACGTCTGTGAGAAGGGGACTGATGGTATGGCCTTTTTATAATAAAATCTTGTTACATACTAAGTTAAACCTCTATGTAACGAAGCCAGTAAACACATCGCAAAACTTCGCTATATGGAGAACTTTGTTATAGAGAATGTAAGCCAAATTATGGCGGTTATGATTACAATTTGGTAGCCCGAAGGCCCAGGGCATATCATACACAAAACAGAGTATGGGAGCAGAAGAAGCTATTTAATCCAGATGCATGGGCTTCTATGGGACAGATGTAAAAGTGTTCGAAAATGTGCGTTAAATAGAGAAATTCGTTATATGGAGAGTTCGCTATATGGAGGTTTAACTACACATGCATCAACGTGTTCGTGGATAATCCAGCCAACATATCTCCTGCTTTACAGACGAGATATCCGGAATATTTGTGAAAAGTGTGGCAAAGGGAAGTGCTGCTGACATGAGCGGCCGTATCCGTGTCAACGACCAGATAATCGAGGTACGAAACTCTCTTGCCGGGAACGTTGCACCTTTATACGCCTCGCCATAACTGCGAGTGACAAATATTCCAGGTGGATGGCCGGCCACTGCAGGGCTACACGAACCACCAGGCGGTGGAAGTGCTACGAGGGACGGGAAAATGCGTGAAGCTGCGACTCGCGCGCTACCTTCGCGGTATCAAGTACGACCAGCTGCAAGCCGCTGTAGCCCTCTCGGCCGCCGCCTCCACCTCGTCCATAGCCGAGGTAGCTGTAGCTGTGCCCCCTCAGCCCATCACTCCTCCACCACCACCACTAGAAGCAATGGCAACGTCCACCGCAGTGACCGCAAAGTTGCCCAACGATGTAGACGAGGTGGACGACGGCGCTGTGGCTCTGGACGAGAAGATGAAGAACGCAACACAGCGTGCTGCGTCTCCCGATTCTGGTCCGTCCGCCTCTGTGCACGATGAGGATGGTGGGGTAGAATATGGTGAGTTTGTTTTCGGTAGCTACTCTCGTACCAGTGGGCGAGCAGTTGCAACTCTTCAAACTATAATCCGTGAAAAAATCGTGCACATATTAACACACACTGACGTTGTGAGGCAATTGTTGCCTCAGTGAGCTAAACTCATCCCTACGGAAAGCGTCGTTCCCATCTCCCTAGTTCACTGGGTACTGTAGAACCATCCGCAGCATACGCCATGTTCACACCCGACACCCGCACGTGCATAGGGGGGATTATTAGAGTTAGCAGATCATTAATTAGCAGAAAGCCAAAATGGAAGAGGAACCCTGGATGTTTTCTGACCTGAGTGTGTTTTATGTAATGCAGCTGGGGAGCTTGATCCCAAGGAGGAAGCTGCCATAAAGGCTTTGTGGAGCAACATCGTTGGACCGGAGTTTGAGATTGTGGTAAGTCTTTGGTTGCTCTTGCTGTTGCTGATTACTTCCGCGGGCACGTTATACTCTTGGACTTCGAGAATCAGCAGTCTATTAAAAACAGCTCGTGGAAAGCAGGCAATTGCCAAGCATTTTTCTGTACTTTCTAGATTTGTGACCAGAAGAGCGTGAGATTGTGCTTTGAAGCATCGATTTTGTCTGTCCTTGCAGCAGAGGCTTTGCTACTTTTTAAATGCGTTTTTTAAAGCTTAGTAAAAAGTTAAAAAAAAGAGTTAGTAAAAAGCTTAGCTAAAGTCTTAACTTGTGTTAATGCACAGTTCATAGTTAACTTTATCTTTGAAATTTTGTGAGGAAACATCAATCTTATTGGAAACAGGTTCTGTAAGTAAGTTGACTGCAGTGTAAAGACTTTATTAGGTCCTGGTTTGAAGAGTTAGTGCACTTAGTGTGCATTATGGCTGTATTAGAGAAAGGATCTCTCTACTTTTTTGCCAGAGCATACTGTTGGTGGTTCTTTGTAAGAGACCAAAAATGGGATTGCTACTATAACTCCTTTAGCAGCATATAGCTTAGCATTTCCTATATATTCACAAGTCTTGTTGTTCATATTTGATTCACAACAGTAATAAAACATTCAGAACAGTCATCAGTTCAAGATTTAGTACCTGCACACTCCCAGCGACAACATTTCTAAGCGCAGTTCATCCTTCCTCCTCCAGGTGGCACAGCTGCGCAAGTTTGAGCCCCGGGGTGGACTGGGAATATCGCTCGAGGGCACCGTGGACGTGGAGGATGGCCGCGAAGTCCGCCCCCACCACTACATACGATCGGTGCTACCCGACGGCCCCGTCGGGCTCAACGGGCGGCTGCGACCGGGAGACGAACTGCTGCAAGTGAACGGGCGTCAGTTACTGGGGCTGCACCATCGCGAGGTGGTAGGGGCCCTGAAGGAGCTGCCCCTGCACGTGCGACTGGTGTGCGCCCGAGCCCCCCTACCCGAGCCCCCCAGTGTGCCCCCACTGCCCTCCACTTTGCCCCCGTCCTTGCCGTTATCCTACCGGCCCGGGGACGACGACGACGACTACGAGGAGGATTACGACGACTCGCCAGGTGGGTTGTAAAGAGGCGTGGCGGGAAGAAATGTGTTCAAATGTTTTTAATTTCTGTAAATTTCTAAATTTAATAAAACAATTTTAATAAAACGAATTTATTTTTAAATTAATAAACAAATTTATTTTAAAAGTATTTTAGAACAAATTTAATAATTTTTGTTAATAAACATTTTATATGAACAACATGTTCATAAATAAACAACATGTTTAATAATTATTGTTAAAAAAACAATAATAAAACAATTTTAATCAAACAAATTTATTTTTAAATTAAAAAGCAAATTTAGCTTAAAAATATTTTTAAAACAAATTTAATAAAACAATAAAAAAGAAAGTAAATTTTTAAATTTAATTTCTGTAATTTCTGAAAATTTTTAATTTTCACTTCAGAAGCCCAGTCACCCAGTCCGCCGCCGCCGCCGGAGCGCCTCGTCAAGGCTAAGTCGGACGGGTCCCTGGCGCAGCCAGACTGGGAAGAAGGGGCGTTGGTGAAGTTGCGCTCTCGCTCACTGGAGCCTCTTACGGGTCTGGCCATGTGGAGCAGCGAACCGCAGGTCATAGAACTTGTCAAGGGGGACCGGGGACTCGGTTTCAGTATCCTAGACTACCAGGTTGGCCCCTTTTTCTTGTCTTTTTTTGTTTTGCAAAAGGGGGGATTACATAAGGAGAGTATTATGATCTTGCTCGGTTTGGACGTGTCAGTTCTTTGTTCACGTCCCGGTGATGTGTACCATCCAACACCCAGAATCTCTGTGATACGAATGTCTCAGGGGACGGGGAAAAAGATTTGTACCATCCGAAATCCGAAACGGTTGACAGTAATGCATAGAAGTGAGTGGTCACGTCCTCCTTTGAACTTGGATGGCAAAAAGTCTTTCCCTCTTCCTTTTTTTTTTTGTCTTTGCATCCTCAGGCTGTTGAGATCCAGTTGCGCAGAGTGAATCCCGCAAAACCATGCGCACATCCGTTGGCCGACGTCTTCCGTGCCAGTCGGTGCTTGTGCTGAAATTCATGCGAGGCTCTGTGTCAGTAGATTTCCCAGCATCGAAAAATACTTAATGTTGTCAGAAACGATACATACCTCACTTGCCTTCACTTCTCGCATTAATACTGGGAACCCACGATCTTCTCTCTCCAATCTGCCAGGACCCGATGAACCCGAGCGAGACCGTGATCGTCATTCGAAGCCTCGTTCCGGGAGGAGTGGCCCAGCAGGACGGAAGACTCATCCCGGGCGACCGCCTCCTCTTCGTCAACGACGTCCCCCTCCACAACGCGGGGCTGGATGCGGCAGTACAGGCCCTCAAGGGGGCCCCCAGAGGCCTCGTGCGCATAGGGGTTGCCAAGCCTTTACCCTTGCCCCCAGACACCTCACAGGTAGGTGAGGCAGTCAACTCGACGCAGTATTCGCGAGGCCGCCCACCCCTGCTCAAGGCAGAGAGTTTCTGAGACACAAGCTCAGCCCCTGGGCTGTTGATCTCTGCCTGTGGGACTCACCACGGCCTCTCTGGCTCTGTTTTGGTTTGGGGGATGGGAGCCCGAGACGTTTTGCATTCTCCACCGGGTCTCGGATGTCGATCCCAAGCCCTGCTCGTAATTTTTTGCCTGTTTCTGTTTCGTTACTCGCATAGAAAATTGTGGAGTGAAAGGACGGGGCATTATAGAGGTCGCTGTATTTGATCTTTGTAGGTGTTAGACATTCCTTCGTGGGCAAGCTTTAATGACGGGACTGTTAACGCTTTCACGGTGTTTCTGTGCGCATAATTCATCCCCCGTTTCATTTGGAATTTGCAACATAGTCGCAAATTTGACTCCATAATTTGTTGCCTCAGTTACCGGTTGTATAAAAGCATATTCTCGGACTTCGCGTGCCATTCTTGCCATTCAGTTCGCTTTCTTAAGTTAAGACGTGTCCAGTTGTGGCTGAAACCTTAAGCAGGGCATCGGTCAGTCAAAAGAGAGAGCTATTGGGGGCATGGTGATTGACCCATAGGCACTGAGGAGCAGGCCAAGGTCTCGGGGGCTAAGTTTGCAACGCAGTGGTGGGTGGCACCGGTCGGAATGGTTCCTTCTCATAGCACAATTCTCCCTTCTAACAGAAGTAGTCGTTTCGCAGTGGTGTTATTTTCTTCTGCGGGAGAGATCTCGGGGAAGATTGTGTGCTCTAATTGTTGTGCACGGCGCTCTGACATGTCGGAAAATTACGTGTTGTGTAACCCTCTAAGTAGAGCCTTCTGCGTCCTGGCGTTTTGAGTCTGTTGTAACTACGCCGTTTCTGTGTGGTATACATCTTTTCATGTTTGGCTTTTTGTACATGAGTAATCACTGCACTTGCTGCTTGGAGCACAATTTGTTTAGTATTTAAACTTTTTTTTTCTCTCGTTTTTAAGTGGCACTTGGTAGACGATTGCTCTTAGGCTCCAGTCACTTGCGTGTACCAACTCTGAGTTGCTGTGGGTCGTGTGGTAAAAACAGGTTTACATCTCACTCTGTTCTGTTATTGTCAAAGGCAATGACGTCTTCTGTTAATTGAGTGAGAATGGCCACAGTTAATTTCTTTCTTGTCTGTGACTCTCTCCTGACATGGACATGACCCCATCACAACTCACAGAGCAGCTCAGAAAATGCACATTTCACCGTTGGTGCTGTGCTAGTGTCCGAATGAAGCTAGTAACCTCTGTAAAATATGTTGCGATGCTTTAGTTTTTCTGCGTCTGCCAAATACACTCACCCTACTAGCAGGGCAGTTGTTTTAAGCCTTACTAAAATGAGATCTTCACGTTAAATGATCTTACGCAAGGAGCAGACGACACGTTACGGAACACTCGAGGTATGCCACAACTACACGCGATTTGTTGAAGGACCGTTTCCTATATCTCACAGCGGACCTGATGCCATGTTGTCTGTTATCATGCCCCCCTCTCACATGAGCCCTTTTGCTGTCCCTTTACAGTGTGCACATCTAGTTAGAGGAAAAGCTTTAAGAGTTTCTCGAGTTGTACGTCGGTGCTTGTGTGCTGTATACATGTACGACCACGTGTTTTTCTTTGATACGTAACTTTTGTGTTTTTTCAACCTTTTTGATACTACACGACTTAATTTCCTATTTGTGGCATGTACTCTCTTTCCCAGCGAGGCTCGCGCACGCACGTGTAACCACGGCAACACCATGCTTGCTGGTGTCCGTCCAGAATTACCTGGACACACTTCCCCTTCCTTCCACCACTTCTCGATTCCTTTTTCCCTCTCTCTCTCCTCCTGGTTAAACTACTTTCGTCCCACGTGTCCTCCCGTCCTTGCTTCTTGCATCCCTGCTGAGTATATAACAATCAGCCAACAGACCACCTGAGCGATGAGCATATTTCCTTTTTTTTTTTCCATTTGCTCTTAACGTTGTGCTCGATTGCATGCGGTAGTTAGAAAAAAAATGAGAGAAGCGAGTGTCGGATTCGACCGAAAAAGTCGTCGCCGGGAGCCGGCGTGCATGCTACAAATGGGGGAACAAGAGAAAAAAAAAA
>JARGYV010098447.1:0-19876 GCA_029532675.1 Ornithodoros moubata
GTGGGACTCATCCTGCGGCCTCGAGTTCATCGGTTCTGAGCTTTGTCGACGATATTTGTGAGACTCGGGGCGATCTTCCGTCTTCTGTTGGCACGGATCCCCTCCTTTCTCTTGCCAGTGTCGTTGGCAGCTAATATCGTTGGCCGCTTTCTTTCGGGTTGCCTTTTCTTATTGTACGTCTTTCATGTAATTGGCTGCAGAAGTGCTCCGTATAGGACAAGGAAAAGAAACGCAAATTACACGTATACTTCGTTTTCTCCAGTCCATACACGTCTGTGCGATACCGTGTGAGTGGCTACAGTGGCTGACACAGTTGACACCAACTTAGGCTTATTGAAAGAAATACATGTTTCTCTACGTTGATAAAAACATCTATTTTATGCTTTAAAGTCAGTGACCTACTACGAGCTCAAAAGAAGAAGAAAAAGAGAGAGAGAGAAAGAGCCCGTGAGTAACTGTAGTGCCAAAAAAAAAAAAAAATCGGGGGGACGCCATTATGTTTCACCAACCTGCCCAACCACCTGCCACCTTGTATATCAGCTTCTATATAACCATAATCATATCTATATATACCTCTTCTCTTCCTTTTCTTCCCCTTCTTATTGCTTATGTCATCTGGAGTAAGTGGACTCCTTCGTGAGGGTCACATTTTCCAACTGATTATTTCCCTCTAAACCGAACCAAAATAAAAAAAAAGATATTATAACCAATATATCTACAATCAAATCTATAGCTATATCTATGTTCTATAACGAGAAACCAGCTCATAAGATAAATCACATTATGTTCAACTGTTCTGTACCTAAGCACACTCTAGAATTTGTGGTGGTATTTGACATCTTGCGATGTCAGGCCAATTAACACAACCATCAGACCACTGCCTGTTCCTTGCCCACAAGGCCACCGTCAAATCTACATCCCGTTCAGCATCTACACCGGTCTGTGACAGAATCATCGACAACAGAAACAGAAGTAGTTAAAAAAAATAATAACGAAAGGAAGGGAAGGAGAGCAAGGCAATCCCGCCGGATGCAGAATTAAAACCAAAACAAAAATTGCAATCGGTTCGCCTAACGATTAACAGTGGATACAGCAGCATAGTGAAGCATACATATCCATAACCCAACCTGAACGCATTATTATAGCGATCGGTCCCTGAAGGAAGAAAGGCGCGTTTGCGGTCAATCGGTCTCCCGAGTATCCTCCGTCATGGTACGAGAATGGCGTCCATTGAGAACAGCGTCCCCTGTCGGGCGCCCTTTCAAAGCCGCCATTGTGTGGAGGCTCTCCCTGCGGACCGATTGGGGAAAAATGTTCAACATTGCGGCAACATATAACATTCCCGACCTTCGTTCGCCTATGATGATTCGCAATTCCGCCTTATCCCGCACGCGTCCTGTGATTTCCACGAACAAGACAGTCAAAGATTCTGTTCGCATAAAACGATTTTTAGTCGACGTAGTTGAAGACGAAGGCCTAACACAACAGGCAATGTGCCTAACACAACAGACTTGCAGCTTCTAGAGAAGCGTGTTCTTGTATAGTTGGCGCTTTGAGCTGGCATTGTCAAATACCTAATAGCGACCACAATTGGTGGGGGCGACATCACTTTTCTATATACTGGGGCATGTCACTGGCCATCACTTGCCGCGTAGATTTAAAAGAAGCAAACGAAATGGCACAGTTACACATCACTTCTAAAGCCATAAAAGGGGCGGTGGTTTTACGACCATGTCTCATCACAGCACAGGTTTTCTTATCTGCGCCGATGCGCACATTAGGCGACCAGCATGATAAACACCACAGGGTCACGGGGTAATAAAATGTCTATCCTGATAAGACGGCACGTTTCCACATCGGCACATGCACCGACGACGCTTCCCAAATACTGTCTGCGCCTACACGGCAAACTTGCAGAAAGCTCTTTTATGAATTGCGTCCCGTTACTGCAGTGATTTATAGACATACACAGGTGCCGCTGGCTGCTATTTCAGTCACATTGATTCATCACTCACGATTTTTTATACAGTTATTTTGCCTTATATATACTATGTGTTCCTCATCGGTACATAATTGGGTGGAGATCACAGCGTCTTTGACTGTTCATAGGGGATGACACTCTGCAACCAAAGGCCCGTGCAAACTCTACAAACTGCGACAGCGGGAAGTTGACGCGGTCTTCAGGAGGCAAAATAAAGAGGGTCTCCAGTCGGTGTCGTTGATAAACTTGATCGCTTTTTTCGCAGTTGTCCAACGCGAACATTACGAAGAATAGTTGGTCCGAGCTGAGTTCAGGCAGCAGGCGAATGTGTTTGATTCGTTTCATCTTCAATAACTCCTGTAGGAAAACAAGAGCCTTAGTTTTGATTTGTGGTAGTGGACGTCTGGCTGTTCTAAACATTGTAAGGCAAGAGGAAGGACATAAACAGAAACAATGCTATACTGCATATCTCCTTCAACAGCACGTTCTCCCAACGTAAAGACTCACAGTAAGCAACTGAAAGCGACGTATCCTAACGGCCGTACCTGGAATGTCCAGTAGCTCTGCATCAGCACTAATGTTTGCTCAAAGACTGCCTGACCGATATGCGTTACGTTCCGAAGGCTGCTCACAAACTTGCTCTTGAGGCCTTCTGCAAAATCTTGATATCTTCGCAGAAGGCATCGTATAACCCTTCGTAACCGATCCTTGTATTCATCGTCGTACAAAACGGGACCACCATTGCTACGCAAGCTCTGGTACACGTCGGCCTGATACAAGGCGGTCAATAAGCCCCTGAATATGCGCACGCCGTAGCGTGCAATATGGATAACGAATATGGCATTTGTTGTCGGGACTGAGGTGTTTATGATGGACAGAGGAATGTAAACGGCTTTCCTCTGAATGTCGTACACAACGTTTGTGTCGAATAATGCTCCTGGAATAAGCCGCTTGGTTGGCGTGGGCTGGGGAATCTCTAGAGCCTCTTTGTGGAAAATTTTTGACAATAGTTTATACCAGCTGAGCACTTTAGCAGGGTCATGATGATGTTCATTTTTTAGCTGTTCTTCCAAACGGGTGTTGAACGTCTCAAATGAGGTATTGTACAAAACCCACGAAGGTAAAATATTGGTCACGCTGATGTGGTCTATCTCGTACTGTGCAAGCCCGACGTTAGTTCTATTGATGGTGCCAGCCGGACCCATCCACGGGATCCATTGTAGGCTCTCGATAAACTTCTGTTTTAATTCAGATATCGTAGAATCGCTCAACACGTGAAAGGGATTCGAATTCAAAGCATACGCCCTCATGTAGTGCTCTGGAAGCACCAGTTCCAACTGTCGAGAGCAGAGTTTCTCCACGTCTACCCTTCCTTCAGTCGAGAGGCCTAGCTCAATGGCTCTCAGCTCACGTATGGCTTGACGTGGCAGAAAGGCGCCGAAATACACCACTACTCTGAAGCCTAGGTAGTTAAGGATACTTCGGGGTTGTAGCTCTTCGCCCTTCGCGCGCTTAATATTTTCAAAGTAGGTTGGAGACTTCACCAAGACGGTTGTTGTATCCATTATGCGGACACCGCTCGAAAGTGCGGTTTTCAGGAAAAGTTTTAATCCTGGAACCAACTCCGTAAGTCTGGCGAGACGATAGCTTTCGGCTCCGAGGTATCGGGTCTTAGAATCAGAGACTTCCCTTGCCAGAGCAAGCATAGTTTTACTGATGCTAAACACTCTTTCTACGTCCAGGGTCCCTCTACCAGCGTATTCCAGTGCCTCTTTAACCGCATCCGTAATTAGCCGGCCGAATTCCCCGTTGATCGAGTCACCATCACGATAAAGCAGCGTTGGCTCATCAATTCCAATGATAGAGCTGCCTCTCTTCTCTGGGTGCATGTCGACAGACACCCGAACCAATGCTTCCATCTTCAAATCCCTTACAAGCATACCTGCTGTGACCCACAGCTTGCTTGCAGTTACTACGTGTGTTCGAGCCACGGGCCATGTCATGTTCAAATACTCCAACAAGGTATCACGGATCTCTTGGCGACGTGTTCCGTCTGTATCCTCTTGACTTATACAGGCATCTAAAATTATTCTTGCAGTTTTCATCTCTGGTGCTTGGCTTTTCTGAATGTAATTTCTAGCGGATCTTTCAATGTTGTCTACAAGGAGGGTGTCCGTTGACACAGCGCTGCCTGGCTTCGGTAGCCACGAGGCACTTCGAGTGCTGCACACAAATTCGTAAAAATTTGTGCAAGCTCTGCCACTAAAAAGACTGGACAAGTAAGAAGCTTCTTGTTCGCAGTAAGGTGTCTTACAGAGGTATATAGACTGGGATGGAATAGGATTAGGAAATCGTCTGGAGCCCACTTGAATGCCGGCTTCGTGAGACAGAGAAGACTTCGATCTGCCAGTTTCTTGATGGGCCTTTCCATGACGGGCGAAAATACCATGCATGGGATAAGACATGTAGAAAATGTAAAATACCCAGATGACGGACACGAACGCCATACCGATGACAACTCCAGTCTCTGGGAAATAAACTTCGGAGCCCTCGCGCTCCTGTGTCTCATCTGCGAGCTGTGAGGGTCGATTATGTCTAACGTACGGTGTCTCTCTTTCTTTAGTAAGGCTGTTGTCGATAGCAGACTTCGCAGCGTATCGATGAAATCGCGGCTTCGAGTCTGGTGCAAGCTGTGCTCGTTTTGGAATGTCTTCAGTAACCTGCGTCTGTACTTTTGCCAACGCACCGGCACTTCTAGATTCCACTTCTAACTCACGTTCCTTATTTGAGAAGCTTAAATGTTGCTCTGTAGATATTAATTCTGGCTTCTGTTGTCCCTTCCCAGCCGTTTCCGCACGTGCAGCCCCCGCGGTTACTGTTTCTTGCGTTGTGACCTTCACAGAAGGCACGTCTTCTTGTGCTTGGTTCGGTAGTTCCTCGGTCTTCTGTTCTTCTTCAGCCGTAGGAGTTTCGATCTCTGTCACATCATCTCTGACGGTTGCCGAAATATTTAGCCCCTCGGGAGCTTTTAGTGGCAGTACTATGGGCTCTAGATGGCTTTCTGGTATAATCAAAGTTTCTTCATGTACGGGGTATGCGCATTTTGCTTCGGTGACGTTCGGCTGAGAGGAAGGCATCACTTGGTGCGTTTTATCGACTGCTGGTGCACTGCTCTGTGGCAGTGTGTACTGTCGAAACTTCAATGTGGCCCGCGTGCCGTCGGATTTAAACAGGAACGACGAATATGCGGAAGGGTCAGGTGTGGCGAATCGAGTGAGCGTTATATCGAACTCTTCAACAGGAGACAGTTTTTCTGCAAGTGCAGTGTCTCCTGATATTACTTGCAGGGGCCCAGGTGGCACAAATGGCGGTATTTGATGCAAGTAAATTGACGAATCGACAGCGCTGTTAGATCTTATTGTAGTGAGGTAAGACTTCAGTGGGGTTTTTGAGGGTTCAATGGCTTCGAGAGCTACTGGAGCATCTTGTGCAGCGTCTGTGCACCGGACGATCATATCTACCGGAAGTGCTTCTGCAGAGCGAATTTCCTCGGCAGGCTTTAGTTGCTTAAGTTCCTCGCTCGTACCCGACACTGGGGGACGAGGACCGGACACTTGGGTCACTAACGATGCGCATGTTCGCCGGCCCTGAGTAATAGCATGAACCCGCGCAGCTTTAGAGATTTCGTGAACAGTTTTTTCTAATGTCGGACCTCTAGAGCATTGTAAGATGCTGCCAAGAAGTGAAGTCTCTACGAACTCTATTTCTTCGGCAGGGCTCGATTGCATGGCTGTCTGTGTCGTGTGCGGTAGCGACGGAAAGCCTCCCGATGTCAGACTTGAATTTGACAAGCTTTCGACATGACCCTGTTTCTTGTGAAAACTTTCTCTTGACACGTTTTGACGGTCCCGGTACTTTCCTTCCTTGGTGGTACACAATAAGCGGAATGGACTTAAGCAGCACTTACCGGCTTGCTCGCTCGAAGAGCTGTCAAGGTGCGCAGATACTGCCTCGGAGGTCATTGTGGACCTAGATGACTGGCTCGGTACAATTAAACGAGGTTTACGACTTGCTGCGGTAAAAGACACCGTATACTCTCGAGTTGTGCCTTCTTCGCATGAAGCCTTAGTTGTCGCAGACTTCCGTCTTTCATTTTCGGGTGTGCTGTCCCTGTCGGTAAAAACATCGCGTCGATCCGTATCAGACGACACGCGCTGTCTTTTACCGGATCCTTTCTGTGACGCATCTATCGGAGATTCTTTGCTGCTGCGCTTCAAGATTGTATGAGACTCTTGATCGAGCAAGGCTTCACCCGACAAGCTCGACGAGTAACTCATACGAGAGTCCTCTATTTGGTTGCCTGTATGCAACGATCCTTCCGATGATTCAGGACCGCGCTGAAGCACTGGGCTAAGCTTTCGAACGTTTCGCTTTTCAATCTTTTCAACACGGCGAGGCCGAGCAGGCGGAGACTCAGCCACTGCCTTCAGAGAAGCACCCTGTGCTGCGGTTCTGCTAACGTCGAGACGTAATACGCCGCGTCCGTCCTCCGATACACTTTTCTGTGTTGGAAGAATCGGTTCAGAAAATGCTCGTTTTCTTGGTCCAAAGAAGCGTGGCGAAATAGCTTGTCGCTCACCGTAATCCGAATCAGTATAAGCCATACCGCCATGTGGCGACCACCCGGGAGAGGAGGGTCGTTCTTCTGGTGGAAGCGATGCAGGTAAAGGAACGAGAGGTCTGGGCGAAACCTCAAAAGGCAGTGATGGAACGCGGCTTTGCGTTGGAACTGACACCACTTCGTCAGGTGTGCTATCTTTACGTTCTGGTTCTTGTTCCACCGGCTTCGCGGCACCTAATTCTCCATTAGGCTTCTGCTCCTTTGGAAGCTGGGCTGTGGTTTCCTCAGTCCCGGCATCCTTTTCTTTCTCTTTCACGATTTCTTGAAGGGTTACTTTCAGTGCTTTATACCTGTTCAAGCCGTCCCGCGCCTTCTTAGCCATTGCTGCAGCTTTCCGCGCCAACATCTCACACTGGTACTTCTGCGCCGGAGCGACAGCTTCGTCGTCGTCTAACGCACCCAGTACCTTAGCGGCATGTTGAAATTGTTTTGCCTGTTTAATCGCCTTCCTCGCTTCTTTCGCGGCGGCCGTCATTTTTGCATTCAACACAGCCTCGCTGGTTTCTGTATGTTCTGTTTCTGGAGGTCTCACCTCTTTCTCCTCAATCCATTCTTCAGAAGTCGCAAGCGTGGTGGCGTCTGACTTAGGCGCTGGTGGACTGTACATGACAGGCCCTGGTTTGCTATGGTCGCAACATCTCCCAGAGCACCTGCCACGTAGACGGTTTCCGTAGAATCGACGATGATAGTCCAAAGGAATTTCGTGGAAGATTTCAGACGACAAGCTCACCAAAGCTGCCTGATGGTCTTCCAAGGCAGCGCACGTGTTGCCTATCTCTGTACTAACCACATCATAAAACGATTCAGGACTTTCTATGAGACCGGCTTCAGGTACGAGGAAATCGGACGATTCCACCGGCGTTCTTAGGCTGACGTCCTTGGAAAGTTCTGCAGTTGAACTTCCCGGTGTGTGCTCTAGGGAGGAATAAGCACTGAGTGCAGCGCTGCTGGCAGGGCTTTGGGTTCTTGTAGCTGTGCCTGACTCGGTGTCTTCCCCCATGTCAGCGAATGAGATTTCCGAATTTCTCTTGGAAAAGATAGACAGTCTGCTTCCTCCTTTGCGGTCTCTTTTGCGGTCGTCTTTGCGTGTCCCCTTTTGGTTCTTTTCCTCCCTGTTCCGGCCGATGCCAATCTTCTTGGCCATCATGGGCAGAAGGTTCCGGACAAACATGGCGCACAAACTCACAGACGCTACGAATGCCACCTGCGTAAAGTGAAATCGGGTATCGAATGACGCGTGCAACTTCTTGCAACTTCTTCTTTCTCAATGTAACTTCTTCTTTTCCTTTCTCCTTTCTGGATGAGCGCGATAGTTACCTCTCTTTTTTTCCCTTATTCAGCCAAAAGGATTGTGACACTTATATAAATACGTCACGTACATTTACCAGAATCATTTTGTACTGCACCCCACAATGTCAAGAGGGGGAAAAATAGTCCTCGAGACCCAACACTGCAATGGAACATTCGTGTGACACGCTGACGTCAAAAAGGTTCGACTGGTGCATTTGATTGGCTCTCGAGATCACGCCCTCACTCGCAGCCTCCCCATTGGCCGATAAGCATGAGTGATGTACAGATTATTAGTTTCGGTATCGTTGAGCTTATTTTTTTATGCTTCTATTAGGCCACTGATTAAAAAAAATTGCTGTCAGCATTTGTGTGAATGCATAGAAGTATATGTTTCATTTATTAAGTAGAAGTTGGTGTCAATTGTCCCCAAACCTAACTTTCTTAGTTCAGCGCAATCCATCCCAATCCAACTTCCCGTCGTCTGTATTGGCAGTTGGTTCATGCCAGATAGGCCAGGCAGTCACTGGTTACTAATGTACTTCTCGACGTGATTGCGAACACGAAAGGGTCACGATTTGGCAACCTGGATTTTCGAATGGAAGGCCAAGGCGGGAAGCATGATCTTTCACACGGGGAGCCTAGAGGCTCACAGCCTTCCAGTCAGCCTTCCAGTCCTTAAATAGAAATTACGTAGGTTCTTAGAATAGGTTTTCTTTTAGCAGCTGATGTGAGGGCAGTCAGAATGACCTCATTCCATTGAATTTTCAGTGCTCCTGAGTGCGTAGTGTTTAAAGAGTTTGAACGTCGGTAAGCTTGCTGCAATCAGCATTTCCACAGCTGTTGGCTTCAGAAGAAAAAAAAAAAAAAAAAAAAAAACGAGCTGGAGTGAATTGAACGTGTGGAATGCTGTGGCAGGAGCGCATCGAAAACTTTCTACCTTGTTTTCACATATTGCAGTGAAGAAGGAAGACGCGCTTACAACAGACGGACCCGAATCCGCTTTCTAATAATCATAACTGGCCCTTGCTTGGTATGGAAGGCTATCCTTTAATATCGATCCGCCTCAGTGTCGATATCTTCGCCACGGGAGTAATAAACCTGCCACGCGAAATGGGTTTATGAGAGTTTCCCCACTTCTCCCTCTGTCTACGTCGAGCTTTGTTTTCGCCCAACTTTTCCACGCACTGGGGGGCAAGTATCGGTTCAGTTTCGCGGGAAGCTGGCCCAGGACACGCAATTTCTGACTGGCGCTTCGACATATTAAGGCTTCTCTGAACTGGAGTTTTTGTTCTAATTTTCTGCCTATTTTACGTCCTCTGGGAGAAGAAGAAATTTTGGGTCTCTCTTTCTCTAAATTTATCCATACACCTTCCATTTTTTTGTTACGTTATTCTGGAATGTCGAAGAAAAGAGTATTTCTTTCCAAATGATGAGTCAATAACTCTACGTTACAAGAGCGAAGTAAATATTTGTGCCATGTGTCTAGTATCCCTAAAGCGTGCTTTGCGGCATAAGTTTTAATACTGTGGGAAAGCCCGCTTGACAAGAGTATGAATTACGAAAGTGTGCGTTGCCAGGTTGCCTACCTTGCCAGTAGCTTTGTTCGGCTTTCTTTTTATTTATTTATTTTTTAACGAAAAGACCTGAACTTCCGAACAGAACATGCCCACGTGGGCATCTTCACCCTCATGTACTTTATTCTCCATATATCCGATTCTTCAAAACGTCGCTTTTTACGAATGGAGGCTATTTACTGAATCGTCTTCTTGCTCGGAACTGCTGCTACTCATTTATGAGTACTTTGCTGTTATTAAAATCCCGAATATGCGTGTGAATTCATATATGCGTCTTCTCTTATTTATACCAGCTTCATTAAGATCACAGTGAACATAGTGTCATCGTCTTTGTCAGCGTAAGGCAGAAGAGAAAAGAAAAGATCATGTCCCATCTTATCGTAGCCTGCCCATCTCCGTGCAGACGTCAGGGATGGCCGTGTTCACGTGAGTTATATAACGCTTTATAGAGATGAACCAAAATAATATAATGCTATGTGACATGGCGCGATATGCACTGCGATATGGGCACGCCGCTCAAAACAGCGGCGCAAAATTTCGCACGCTTTTTTCTGCAGGTTGTTGGGTTGCGAAAGAAAAATTTTCATAAAACTTAAGATAGATAAGTGTCACTCTGCAAGAAAGCAAGCGTATTTGGCTTCTTCTTTTATTTTTCTGCGCTGATCGAAATGTGTAATGCCTAGTGCTTAGCTGATCCCTGTAGTTTCGGTATGACACGAAACATCAAGGAATGCCGCGCCATCTAGGCTTATCCGGACGAAACCGCTTTGCACATGTGTTCGTGGTGCGGTGTAGTTCATTGTATGTTGTCGGCTTGAAGTTTTTTAACGGTGTCCTTCGCATCTCGTGTGTAATACAAAGCGGAACCTGTTATTCCAAACGTTCCAAGGTTAGATAAAGGCCACTGTATTCTTGTTTTGTGCTTTTGCATGCAACTTCCAAGTCTGAAACCTGTTGCAATCGAAGCTGTCGCTTGCCAGCCTTATACCTATAATGTATTTATACAGGATTTGAGGCATATAAAGAGAGAGAGAGAGAGAGAGAGGGACAAGAAAGTAGCGCGTCTTTTAACTATGCGTCTGTATGTGTGTTGCAGTTGAAGAATGTCCAACCCACTGCCCACCGAGATTCACGACTTACAAGAGCTTCGTGATCACAGGAAAAGCACACCGAGCCTGTACAAGCACTATGTTGCAGCAGCCATAGATTTACTAGCTGGAACAGCAGGTAAAAAAAAAGGAACAAAAATTCATTACATCTGACTTCTTCGCACGCACTAACATGGGTCGTGCAGGCGGTTGTCGGAATGTCTGCATTATCAGGCAGCTGTCAAAGTGCCAAGACATTTCTTGGCCTTCGTTGTGTGCTTACTGAGCTATGCATGTGTCAGTTATACAATGTTGCCACACTGCTCTTCCTGCTTCTTTGCAAAGACAACAGCGAATGAAACAAGCGCATAAAGTGCAGTATAAAATTGCACCTACTCTGAAGCATTACTGCATGCATGTGTCCATATATCATGAAACTATATCAGTCAAATTTTGCGCATTATTTCAGGAGGGGCAGCCAATGTAGGTGTCGGGCAGCCACTCGACACCGTGAAAGTGAAAATGCAGACATTTCCAGATATTTACCCTGGGAGCTGGACATGCTTTCGTAAAACGGTAACCCAAGACGGAGTCCGTGGACTGTATGCTGGTACGGTGCCGGCCTTGGTTGCCAACATAGCGGAAAATTCTGTGCTGTTTTGTGCGTATGGTGTTTGCCAAAAGGTGGTGCAGTATGTAGTAGAGAAACCAAAAGTTGAAGATCTTAGCCCACTGGACAACGCAACGGCAGGATTCCTTGCTGCATTCTTTTCTTCACTGACACTGTGCCCAACAGAACTGGTCAAGTGCAAGTTACAGGCACTGAGAGAGACAGCACAGCTCGGGGGAAAAGCAGGTTATGAAAAAATGTGAGTAGTTGTCACAAGTATATACGGGTGCTGCCAATAGTATAAGCAGGTTCTTGAAATTGTTGAGGAAATGTGAAAGATAACTAAGCACAAGAAATAAATAGCAGAAATGAGGACTTTGTGCTGAGCATTTACGAGGCCAACTTATTATAGGGGTTGGGTCGCAGTGAACATGAATATTTTCCAGCAGCACCTAACGCTGTAAAACACCTTAATTTTTCAGTTTCTTTTTCCTGCAAACTGATATCCTGACATGAGACTGATGTTTGTAGACACTAAGTCCAGAATGTGCAGCTAAAACATGGCAGGCAAACACACAGGTTGTGCCAAACAGTCCACACAAAGTCCTTCAAGCATTCTGCTCATTCTTGACACTGCAGAACTAAGGGCTAACCAGCTTGCTTGAAATAGGCAATGGTTTTGAGACTACTTTAGTACTTTTAGGGCAAGCTAATTTATTCACTCTGAACTTTGCAGTGGCACCTGGAAACTAACGAAGGACATTTTCCGCGCAGAGGGCTTCATGGGGTTCTTCAGGGGACTGACGGCAACCATTGCACGTGAGATGCCTGGCTATTTCTGTTTCTTTGGAGGCTACGAATTGACTCGTACTCTTCTCACGCCATCGGGCAAGACGAAAGAGGACATAGGTGAGGTTGCCGTGTACATTCATGTGTGCGTCTCTTATTAGTGCTTTTTCTTGTAGGTGTTATGAGAACTATTATCAGTGGAGGCGTAGGAGGGACGTGCCTTTGGATAGTTATATTCCCTGCAGACGTGGTCAAGTCTCGGATTCAGATTTCCGGATCTAGGGAATCTGCGATCTCCGTTACACGGGAAATTATAAGGAGAGAAGGTTAGCATAAAGCGACTGAAACTTTGTATTGCACTGTTTACATTTTGCAACACGTAACTTGTTTGTTTCAGGATGGAGAGCCCTGTACAATGGTCTAGGACCGACCGTACTACGAACATTCCCTTCGACTGGAGCTCTCTTTTTAGCCTATGAATACACTAGGAAGGTTTTGAACTCTGCGGCCGGAATAGATTGACCTTGTATAGGTTAAGTAGGAATTGCAACTACTGTGCAGTAGTATAATGAACAAACCTGTCTTATTCACAGCATATATTTGAAAATATATTTATGGGACACACGTGTCAAGTTAATGTTTTTCTGAAGTTTCGAGAGATAAAATGAATGAAATATAACTCTTGAGGTGAACATGAGCCACCGGTGTTCACAGTAGACTTACATTTTAAATGTCACTACTGAAATAACCTTGGGCTATCGTTCTATAATTTGATACCGGTGTACTTGTATCACATATTGTTCTTGTGCTTATGCGTGTTGAACATTTAGGAATTTTTGCATTCCGTCAACGCTGTAAAAGTTATACGGATCAGTCTCATCATTAATCACTTGTCAACCTGCAGCAAAAAGTAACTGTGATGATATTATAAGTGCACTTAGCATTCTGGAGTGGAAGCTAGGGCCCTGGACTTCTGTGTTAATGGGCACTTTCTTCCAGAGTGTATCAAGTAGGTTCCCGATTCAATCTATTCTGACTTGATCCTTTAGCAAGACTCTGTAACTGCATAGATATCTGCTTTAATGACCCATAAGTTAAAGCAAAACGTTTTGCTTTAACCTGTGCTCCTCCGGATTTTTTTTTTTTTTTTTNTTCGCTGTTTTTAATGACCCATAGGCAACAGCATTTGTAGAAAATCTGAGAATGGAGGGCTTTTAGCATAAGTTTTAAGGTAAATTTTGTGACACAAGTGTAAATGTACACCAGCACATGAATGGGTGAGTTTTCAGACTGGAAGGTTGCAGACTTTTACAAAGAACCGAGTAGTATTAGAATGCCGTAACAAAGCACTATTTTGTAAACTGCATACCTTTTCGGCCTGTTCTTGTACTGACACGTTCTGTGTGTGTATCGCCCATTAATTCCAAAATGAAGAAAAGACGAAAAAAAGTTTAATTTATTTGCTTTATACCACCACAAATTACACAAGTTCATAGCCACAGCTCCGCATATTGTTTTAGCATGCTGGCACTGCCCTAGAAAAGAGGGAAACAATTATATATATATATATATATATGCAGTACCCCAACAAAAAACGAGAATTACGTAAAATTTTGGAATTCAAGGTGACATCTTCAAAGCAATGCTCCTCAAAGTATTATCTCTTCATTCTTGGAAATAAGAAGTCACAAGGAGGCTACGTCTGGGTCGGAAACATTTGTTACGCCGTTCTTTGCTAAAAATTGGCCGATGCGAAACATTGCGTGCGCAGTTGCGTTGTCAAAATGAATCGGTGAGACCGTGCTGCAGGTTCCCACGAATGCTATTTCGCCAACTGAGTAAGGAGAGTGTCTAGTAAGCCAACCTTGTGGGAAAAGGCAGCACTGCAAGTTCACTTACCTATAGAAAATATTTCTCGTTTTTGTTGAGTAGCCCCTTGTATATATATATTTTACCAAACTTCACATTAAATGCTCAGTGGTGTAAACTTTACCAACTTGTCTCCATAAAAAAGTTCAATTATGAATGAAAATGATAGCTACAGGTGACTATTGACACTCATCTATATAGTGAAGGCCACCATTTGATCATCCTAGTCAGTCCTGGGGCTTACTTCTGAAATCCTGAGAGTGGCTCTGCAAACTTGTTTCGCACAAGAAATGTGGCAATTGCTTCAGCAACCTGCAAAACGAATTCATTTGGTTAATAAACATGTAGCAGGATAAAACGAACATAAACTTAGCTGACCTTGTCTGGAACATCTTCATGCACTGCATGCCCACACTGGGGTAAAACATGCATCTGGAACTTGCCTGGTAAATGTAAATATATACATAAGTGTTATAGAAGCCCATCTTGGTAACCATATATAAAAAAAATTTATTTTGAGAAGCGTGAGAAATCAGATGTGAAAGATTTTTTTAGGGCAGAAAAATAAAATCACCATCTGCTACAAGTGTAAAGCTTAACACTGCGTAAAGAGGTTGATGTTCCCCAATGGCAGAGTTAAAAGTCATTTTAACATTCATCTTGTCTCATTGCAGAAACCATAGTTGTGCCGTGAGCTACTTTTTACCCAACACAGGAAATGTATTGCTTAATCGAAGTAACCGTTCATAAAGTATGGCTGTCCCAAATTTTTTCTATTGTGGGTGCTATCATTACCTTGCATCTGTCCAATGGTGAGATCTCTGTCTAGCCGGTCGACACCTGGAAATGAAGAAAAAGATTCGTGAGAACGTTACATGCTCAGAGTGGATGACTTCTGCGGAATAAATGCAGAAATCAAAGTCTCCGTTGAGCTTTCCCATGTCACTAAGTTACGTTTGTGTGTGTATTAATATCATACCTGCAAGCAAGAGCAGTTTTGGAACTGGAACGGATAAAAATAAGGACGACAGTCCCGCAAACCACCCTGAAACAGAGGAGTGGTGAAACTACAATGTCAGGACAATGCTTTTCATTTACATATTTATTTCATTTATTCATCAAATACTGTAGGCCCCTACAGGGCCTGGGCAGGAATGGTCGTTGGCATTACGAAGACAATGAAAATAAACGAAAGTGAAGAAAGCTTTTAGACATGGTACCTTTCCAGTGTTCCTCAGTCTTTGATAGGTCTATCCTCCACGTGTACTTTACCGAGCTTTCCTGCAGTGTGTTACATTTGTTTACCTCAGCTTTCCAGTACTGACAATTCATACCATTGTGGAGGATGGCGCTGAACATGAACTGTCGTGATGCCCGTCTTCTTCTGCTTCTTCCGCAATGCTGTTGGGTGAACGGATGGGCAAGAGGCCGTGCACTGCTTCCGATAATTCCGTGCTGGGTAATGTTGTTTCTTGGCTGCCCAATTCTTTAGTGGCAGGTTGGCCAGTTTTTATGCTGCACAAGGATGTAGAAAGTTGCATCCTGACATTCTGCAAAATGCACTCTTGGAATCACACCTATGAATCATCAGGAGCTTAGAGAAATTGTAATGGGTGACAAGCTTTATTGTAGAGTCTCTGCACTTGAAGCACAAAACAGAGGCGGCTAAACAAAAGGATGTCCCATACTAAACGACCTTCAAACAGTTTACTGTTTGTAGATCTGCATTTTTTGTTTGTTTTTTCTTCCCCCTGATGGCAAAACATCGAGAACAGTAAAATATACTTACTTTTTTAGTTGACTCGGCATCGATACCCTTGCCGACTCTAGATTTCGTACTTGCCCACTACGAACACTGCGACATAAACATAAGCAATGCCTGGAGTTTTATGGATCTGTTTATATGTCGTACAGGGCGAATGCTGGCTCACCACCACTCTATAGCATATTCTAGTGAAGAAAATGTCTTTGGTCGCCCCCGCAAGAATGTCTGCATGCTCTGAAGAGCATCAATTGCTGTTCCTGAGAAAACAGAACAAAAAGAAAATTTAAGTGTTCATTTTAATTATTTTTTCTTTCAGCCTCCCATCTGTTACCTTCTACGACGTCTATGACAATGAGACCTAGAAGATTACAGATTGAACCCTTGGCAGCAGTGTGCACAGCCACTGCACCTCCCATGCTGAAAGTAGGATGGAAGAAAAAGTTGGAAAGGCACAGAAATTTAGCACAGGGAGAGAGAAACTGTTTGGGTCACAAATGTTACCTGTGGCCTATAAGGATCACCGGAGGCTGACATGGGCCCTCAGGATACATAGTGTTGTAGATTGCCCCAATGTCACTGAAACAGAACTACGCTATACAGATGTACAAATGTTACAAAACCATGTGCAAGGAACAGAATACATTAGCCAACAAAATATGCTCTGAACGACTTGACTGTGGCGATATAATGTGTAACGCCTAAGTTGTTAAAAATAATCACTTCCCCTTGTTATGCAACATGCGCTTCTCAGACCCCAACATTTTCATACATGTACTAATGAAATTTAAAAGTTGCTGGTCTTGTTAACGCAGTTGCTCAGACTACCAAAAAGTCACAGGTTCTGGAGTGACCTGCAAGATTCGAGCAGTGCGACTTAACTTTACTACGTTCAGTGAACGTTCCTAACTCATGCTCCCGTTCCTACCTTTCCTATTAATATGTGTGTGTTATGAATTCAACGTGAACAAACTTCTTACTTTGATAGCACTTCTGCCGAGATGTTGTTGTCATCTGTCGTCACTGTTTCACCTGTAATAGACAATAACGCAGACGATACCGTTTTGTGCGGTATTCCTAGGCAACGTTTACGTATGTTTATTATATAGGAAAAACCTGCACCTTACCATGCCCACGAATGTCAACAGCAGCAACTTGACACTCAGCCATTTGAACTAGGTTTTCCTGAAATATAAAACACTTATGCTCATTTACTGAACAAACAAACAAGGACCTCACTCACAGCACATAACGACCATGTGAGTCCACTATAACCACCTCCATGCAGCATTAGAAGTAATGGCCCAGTGGAACCTTTCATGTAGACACGAAACACCTTTTCACGTTAAGGGACTACACTATGCACGTTGCACATATCAGATGACAGGAAATGTTAGTGCTTCAGAATCAATCGTGTTTGCTTTGACGTTCAGGAAGGATACATTCCCTTGAGACACCTCGACATCTTTAGCTTCTGTGAAGTATTTCTGCCATGTCAATGGGGTGTACTCTCTCTTCCGCAAGTTTTGTCTGGTCCGAGAACTGCAATAAACGAGAAAAATGATGCGTACACATTGAGTCAGGGTAGTGTGCTTAGCGTTGCCTTATACTCCGTTAGGTTTTTAAGGCGCAGTCTTAATGCTCTGGCACAGTGCAGCAGGCACAATAAATCACAGAGCAACCAAAGGGTGCCTTCATTAATCCGAAACTAAAATGACGACTGCCTTGAGCATCATCTGCCAGTGAGTAAACATCTTCGGAAAGCGGCATGGAAAAACCCCTACTGGTTAGTCGAGACTTATGCAGATGTTGGCTATGCCCCGTAACAGCATGCATATCATATCTGAGAAGCTTACACGCTTCCAAAGCTTCTTGGCACAATTGGAGGCATTGTATTCTTCAAAAGTTGCTTATGAAGGGAAGACATGTTTGTTGATTCGACAACAAGGGCGCTACCTGCTGAGAGACCAAAACCGAAACCAAATAAAAAACCGCGAAAACTTCGTCGCTGCTGGTGACGGGATTGCGGCGACGGAGTCAAGCAACGGCCCCGAAACAACATGGCGGGCTTTTCTTTCGGCTCAGGTTTTCAGTCCACACCTCAAACGTCTACACCGTCGTTTGGTGCCTTTGGAGCTCCTGTAGCTACACAAGGTACGTAGAGATAGAGATGTTTTATAGTTATAGGCCGTACCTTATATGGCACACGTAGCATATGAAAAGAGCTGAGAATACTAGTACGTAACGTGACCGAGTGGGCTGCATTCGAATCTTTAGCGAATACTACATTATATTTCTTTACAACTTGTTTGGTAACCGATTCTTCATTGCGTTAGCTGCTTCAGCGTTTAACTTTGGGACTCCTGCGAAAACTACGGGTTTCGGGTTCACAGGATTTGGTACCACAGCCACCACAACTGCTCCGACATTTGGCACTGGTGGGACAGGTAAGAAGGCGCCCCAGAATCCTTGACATTACATTTCAGCCTAGTGTGCTCTGATGTCAGTAACATCTAAATGTTTAGAAGACATTGCATTGCCCAGTGGGTCATTTATGTTGGTTAAAAACCTCCATGTGTCTCATTCAGGGTTTGGTTTTGGAGCTCCAGCCACTACTGCTGGGGGATTTGGTTTTGGGGCCCCAGCAACGACGGCAAGTGGATTCAGTTTCGGTCAGCCAGCTGCATCAACCGCGGCTTCTGCGCCATTCTCGTTTGGGCAACCAGCAGTTGCTTCGACAGCAGGAACGACAGGCTTTACATTTGGTCAGTCTGGTGGTTTTGGCTTTGGGTCTCAACCGGGCACCAAACCTTTCGGTGCTACCACTACCTCTGCCCCAGGGTTCTCGTTTGGCACGGGTCTTGGAACAGGTGAGATTTCATTGCATGCATGAGAAAGAGTGTACATTGCTTTCATCATCATTCAGGGTTTGGTACAGCAGCCACTACAACTCAGAGTTCCCTTCTGGGAGGCGGCCCTTTATTTTCAACAGGATTTGGCACAGGCACAGCGACAGGATTTGGGGCTCCAACAACTGCTACAGCTGCAACAGGTGGGCCTTGCATTTTGCATGAGGTGGTGATCGCTAACGGGAATGCTGCAAACCACCGTCGAAAAATTTATAATTTGCAGCATCAGCAAACAATGTTGCCAACATTGCTGCTGCCCTTTCACTGCCTGCGGTGTTCAACGATGAACGTGACCCCATCTTGGCAAAATGGAACCAGCTGCAGGCATTCTGGGGAACGGGAAAAGGGTACTTCTCAGCCAGTGCTCCTCCAGTTGTATTTACCCCAGAAAATCCCTTCTGTCGCTTTAAGGTTTGCCCAATACCATCTTATCTTTGGGAAAGGTGTCTGTTCATTCCACTACCTATCGTGCTCCCGCAGGCTATAGGATACAGTGCCTTACCAGTTGCAAAGCCAGAAGAGGGCCTTGTGTCTCTGGTGTTCCAGAAAAAAGTGGAGGAGCTGCAGCCACTGCAGCTGCAAATTGTTGAAGGCCTGCATCGTTCACTTGGCAGCAAGCCTACTCTTTCAGTGTGTGTGGATGGGCTTAAAGGCCTCGCTATGGATAAGTATGTACCATCCCCTTCCTTTAGTTATTTTAAGATGTCTGTGATACGATTAGCTGTGATTCTATTAATGTGACAGAAATGTTTTGTATTAACTTATTTCTCCTTGCACAAATCTTTTCTTGTGGATTTGTTGGTGCTGTTAGGTCGGGAGATTCTGGCTGTGGTACGATGCACTTCTGTGTGTTAATATAGCCAAAACTATGAAGCTATTTCCACAGAGCGCTGCATCCCGTAATATGCACTGGGGTATTATGCAGCATGAATGTGGTGCTGTTCTGTTCTTGCTGGTCTTATATTGAAATACAACCTCAAATAACCTGTGCACTCTTCTGTGCTTGTTGGTCTTCAGGTGTGAACTTGTTATCTATGTTGTGGAGCGCTCTCCTACGGGTGCTGCACGTCGCATTCCGTCCAACGAGCTGGCACAGTTTCTTAGTCAAGTGACGATAAAGCCACAGCTTACCCAGTTAGGTGTCCAGAATGTCATTCCTAAGGCGGCACCCTCGAAAGAGTGGATTCAGCAGTACCTGGACAACCCTCCTTGTGGTATGTGCATAAATTCTTCTTCTGCCTTCACCTGTCTGGTCATTAGGCACGGCAGCGTTTGGCCACGGATTAGTGTGCATAAATTGTGTGGCAGAAGTGCAACAGTAGA
>JARGYV010098456.1:0-15069 GCA_029532675.1 Ornithodoros moubata
TTGTCATTTGCTCACGAGGCATCATTACCGAGTTCCACCGAGTCTGTTTACCGGTGATGTGATGCCCTGTTTTTACCGCCACTGGCAGAACAACAGGTAACCTTTGGTAACAAACCCCGGTGTGAAACATGTCCTTTGAACTATTCTGGAGCTGCTTCGGAGACTGCGAGGTAGTCGAAGGATCGAAAGTAATGTTGACGGAGTGAAGAATAACTGGGTAAAGACATCAACAGGGCAAGGTTTTTTTTGGCCCCGACTTCGGTATTCAACTGTTGCGAAGCTTTCAAAAGACGACCTTTATGTCGTGGTGTAAATAGAGACTGTAGCACCGAAGTGACAAAACTTTGCTCAGCTGTGCAATATATTTAAGATAGCACGCCATGCAAAGGCATTACTGTCGATATATTGTTTGATAATGTTAAGCGGCAACTTCTTATGAAATACAAAATTAAAGACGTAGTTGGCCCAGTCATCACATATCAGTGATGTTGAAGGTGCCGTTCCGATTGATCCAGCTCGGTATCCTCTGCCAGTGAAACACAGCTGCGCCGACTGTGCTCATGACAAGTAGTACGGAACACACAACCAAGCTTTTGAGCAGCAGACCGCAGAGTAACTGGAAAAAGAAAAACAGATATATATATAAGCGAAAATTCAAAATTCGAGAAGTCTTATACACTGCGTTCATATCGAGAAAATGAATTTCGGTCAGTGTTGCGCGACACTACACCCATGTGACGTCTCTCGGACACACAATTTAATTGCTCCACCTCGCAACTGAATGCTCCTTTTCTACGCCCTCCCCACTTCGTGTTTGTACTGGCTTGTTGCTCGATGACGTCTGTTCAGATTTCGAGAGAGCGAATTTTTTAACATCTGTCGTCTGCTCCATCGGGAATTCGGGTGAATTACGCAAAGACAGCAGAGCTATGAGCGTAGAATTTTTGGAGATGTTTGTGATTGGTGAAGAATACAATTCCCTTATAGTTCTGTTTTGAAATGTTATGAAGGCAGCTGCCACTTTAATCACAACACGAGTATTATTTTACCCGTCATATAATTTTTTGTTTGTCCGTAATTCGTAATTGGGGAGGCAGCGGTACGGCAGGTGTACGGAACATTATTGCTTTGTTGGTAATTACAGATGCACACCATTTGGCAATCTGACTCTGTCCGGTCGATTGTTTGTTGATATGCAGTGCTGTGCTCTTTGCGAAGTGTAATAAAATGTGAACAGGTGAAGAATATTCATGTAACTTCTAGATCTGCGTGACGGTACCTTAAAAAAATGTGGCTCAGGGCGAAAGTTGTACTGACCAGATCCCAGGGTGTCATACCCAGCCGGTCGTATACGTAGGCGATGGCAAAAGAAGACATTGGCAGCAACAAGGACGTTGATGATGCCACTGTAATCGGCAGGGCAAAGTAGAGAGGGTTGCAAGGCATTGCTACGGCCTGCGTGGGAAAGGCAATAGAATATGAGGAAAAATATTGTCGAGGGAACCCTGCTTTCTTGCAGTGACAACGTACCATGTCAACAGCGATAGGCAACAAAATGGCGAGTGTGTCCTCGTTGCTGAGCACTTCAGTAAGAAGAGCTGCGCCTATGGTCAACACTATCTGCGCCAGGAAACGGTAGCTCCCGGGCTCGGGAAACTGCCTAGCGACCCATGGGATGAAAGCCACTTCCTGCAAACATAGGAGGAGTGCTTCATATTTCCATTGCAACCATGTGCGCACCGGAAGGCTCACACGGTTTCCACGTCATACTATAAATGTCAAACAACGCTGTCCTTGAATATCGGACGTGGGCACGGACATGAGCCTCGAGCATGGGCTACTACGCGACGCCACAGTTATGGGAGTAAGAATTAATTCTGTCCCCAGAATGGTTGTTTGACGTGCGCTGAAATTTTGACACAGGACACACTGTGCTACGCATCCCATAATTTACGACACTCTCGGGTTTGATCGAACCATCAAGTTCGGCACTGCAAGGTGCACACCCACAACCAAGTCACAGCGGCCAGGTTAGGTTTGCCTCCAGCTGCGTCAGTGACGTCAGATCGTACAGCCTCATTTCTCGTCTGAATAAAAAAGTTACTTTTGGTCTTCGCCTGTATCACATGTGAATTAAATCAAGTGTGACGTGTTCATGAGAGTAAGGTGCCAGTTTCTGCAGTTGCACATTTCTACCCTGGCCCTCAGATGCGTAGCCCGCATATGCAAACTGTTGTAATTGAACTTTTTCGTGTGTTGTTTCTGATCTCTATTAATTCAATACAATCGACGAAAACTGGGCTACCAATGGGAATGAAACCTGCGTCCATTTGATTACTGGTCGGAGATGTTATCATCACATGCAGCTACATCACTTTTATAGGATTGCAACACCATATACTGTTCATTTTGGGTAAGCGTTGCATAATACTTGCCTTTATGGTAGAGGCCATGCAGGCGCTGCCACCATAGATGAGCAATGCTCTCCAGGGCAGCCTGGGACCAACTTCATCTGCAGGTGACACGAGATGCAAGGAAGTGGACACGGAATACATGGCCACTACTATCATGTAATCCAAGGGCAGCTCACGACTGCGCAACGTAAACAATAACGTTAACGAGACCGCTGGAGCAGGCTTGCGTCTGCATGCTGCTTTCGGACTAGTGTTGCGAACAGTCCGAAAAAACATTAAGAAGAAACTGTTTCTCGTGTTTCCTTTTTTCTTTTGTTTACCTTGCTCACTGACTAAAAACCCGGACTTCTAAACATGTTGAATAATATAGCTCAGTTAATTCATGCTATGTATTTTTTTCTAGCAAAAGTCTTTTGTTGAACTTAGAGTTTGTATGGGGACAAATTCAAGCAGCTATAACCATAATAATATTGTAATGCTCCAAACAGCCAATTTGAAATTTAAAGGGAGGCTCCGGGTCTAAGACAATTTTGAGACGGCGCTTTGGAAGATTCCTAACGTGTTGGTCAAGCGTCTATACTGAAATATTTTCCTATCAAACGGAGAGCAGGACTTCGAATCGTAGTTTTTGCCCCGCAATATTTCATTCCGCGAAGGCACATTCTGCGCCTTTTGGCGGGTGTTTCCGGTTTGGCAGTGGCACTGGTAAGCATACGATGCCGCGATAGATGGCGCCACGGCGCCATGCTGTAGCCGCAGGGAGAGGCTGGCGCGTAATGTATTGTGAGAAGCTAATAATGTCATCTATGACGTTGTCATCGGACATTTGGCAAGGAGAATTTCGAGAGTGTGGTACCAAAAGTGGCCGAAGCCGGAAACGACGTTATCCATCTTTTTCATTTTATTTCTCGAAAACTGCGGGGTTATTTGAACCCGTACTTGGTATGGAGATATGGCTCATGAGGAAACCACAGGGTTATTTTGAGTATGACCTTTCTGAACCGGAGTGTGTCCCTTTAAAATAAATCAGTATCGGTTCTTTTGTTATTTGAGTCATTGGGACGAACAGACAATCGGGTATTAACGTATACTGAGTTTCTGAAAAATTTCCAAACTTCCTGGTAAGAAAAAAAAAAAAAAAAAGAGAGAGAGAGAGTAAATAACCCGTTCTTATTTTTCTTCCTTATAATTTTTTCAGATTATAAAGCGACATACTGTGTATTACAGCAGACGAAGCAGCATTAGTCAAGTCATTGGCTAAGAGATACAACCCATATTTCGGTGGTCAGCATCAGTTCAGTAACACTGTTGATAATGCTAGGTGCCGACGTTGCGTGCGTTACCAACAAGTGGACAGGAAGAAAAACTAATGTGGTGACTAACTGGGCGCCGGTATCCTCTGGTGGTATGTAGAAGTAGACTAGCACTTTCTTGAGCATCCATATTAGAAGAAGCACGAAGGAAACATACGTCCATGGCCTGTTCAAAAGGCAATTTCACCATTTGTTAGTTCGTTACACTTTGGCAATAATCGCAATAATGGAAATAATAATCGGCTTTGCCTTGCTAATCGACCCCTGTCAGCGTAGACATCTTGATTGTAATGATACTGCGTCTAGGGCTGGGCGTAAGCTATGGATGTCATCTCCCCTAGTAGCACAATGTACTGCAAGTCTGATGCAATAGGGGTGGTCGTCAGGTGGCTTATTTGTTTATGACTGCCTGTCTCACATACCGCAAGCTGCAAAAGCAACCTTGATCAACCCGTCCACCCGTAATGCACCTGACTTTCAGTACATTGTGCTACTAGGGCGGGTTGATCAAAACTGCTTTTGTAGTTCGCAGCATGTCAGAGACGCGGCAACAAACAGATAAAGCACCTGACGACCACCCCTATTACACTTGACTCTCAGTATATTGTGCTTCTAGGGCAGCTCCTTATTTCCCTCGCAGGCGGCAGTAAATTACTGGATCAGGGATTGGAGATAAGAAAGAACTCTGTCGGGAGCAGTCACGTACCTAATATGCCCCAAGCTCTGTTCTTCTTTTTGAAGTGCGATGTTGATGGCAGCGACTGAGTGCCGATCTTGAGCGGCATCACTGCACATGTAGAAGTTTCTCGCATCACTCACTCTGTGTGCGCTGAGCGTCTAACGACTTACTATTTTTTCAGCGTGTATCTGGTGACGTACGTCCAGAACGCGAAAGACGGTGCAAGGAGAACTGGTGCCAACAGGCCATACCACGTAAGTGGGCTTACCACATCTTCTTCGAAGCGTCTATGGACACACAAAAGATGTGCTGTTGCATAGGAAGGATAGAATGAAGGAATCCACGCGTCATCGTCATGGTGGCATCGATAAGCACATTTGGGTAAGTTGCATGTCCAATACAATCGCATGGAGAATGCCACTTGCTCTGAGTGCTCTGAGCCAGTCAGTTAGCTGATTGATGCAGCTATCGCACTTTGGTTAAAGGAAAAGGCGCACGCTTTTGTGGTCACGACTATACAAGTTCCACGCAAGGATCGCAAGGTTCCAGGCAAGGTTGAACGCCGTCCGTGTCCGTCTGTGTCTCCTTTGCGTTCTCTCACCATGTTCAAATCCAACCAACATGCTCTCAACGTTCTCGCGCACGCAAGGATGTACACTTGTAGTGTTTTACAAATCACAAAACAGAATGATATTGCTCCGCGGAGTGGCTTGATTCCCCAACTGTTATGCGATGAACCTGACTCCTTAAGAGCGTGACAATTACTGACTGTTTCACGTTAAACAGTCATTGACAGTTCCGACTGATGTCAATAAGAAGTTTCATTATTTAAACGAGCTTCCAGTAGAAATGCTCGCCACTTACTTTCGGAAATAATTGAGGAAGTACCGATTAGCATTGTTCGTGTGTAGGGCAGGGATTGCTGTCACTACTGTTGCTATAGCTGCGCTGCTTAGAAGATTGCTGTAGATCTTCAGGTATCGTCTGAAGAGACAGGGCCAATGCTGTAGTGAGACTGCCAGAGACTCGCGCTATAGAGGGCTCACCGATTGTTCCAGTACATGACATCCGCCAATACTCCTTGCTTCATGATAGACTGCAAAGATGACTGATATTCTGCAGAAATACATAAGAATAATCCTCACAACGGAGTAGTGCTGTTTACTATATAGAAATGTTATGGACTATGCTAGAATGTAACTCAGTCAACTCGGGTTTCACCCGCACCCAGTGTTCACCGCTCCCTCCTATATCGTCGTCTGCTCCATCCAATGGTCATTGTTTTCCGTGATAAAAAGCGCAACAAGCCGAAGTACATTCCTCATGTCCTTTTTTGGGAGTACTTTGCTCTCACCCGTGTGCCAAATTCTGAGAAAGCATCGGGTGCATTATTCAGAGGAACTTCTGGAGGTTTCTGCAGCCATCGTTCACCTTTGTGCTAAGTTTTCGTACACAACGGATTATGTCACTGCGTACCCATCTACGGGGTCTTGATGGGCCATTTAATCTTACCAGAACTTTTCTGCACTGCACAGAGAAGTCTTCCGTGTAGCGCTAAAAACCAGGAAACTGTTAGAATAATTGATTCCTCGTCGCAATGCACAATTTCAAAGGTATGTAGGGAGCCCATAGATACTGAACCCATTTGCTCTCTTTTTGCAACGAGTACATGGCTCCCTATTTGCAGCACATGCTAGTCGTATTCCAGTTCACGTCATGCAGAATGGATTTCCATCGGACAGCTTATTCGAAAAACACATGAAGAGCACATCCTCGTTTTACCTCGCATATCCTGCACTAGAATAACACTTACTGATTTCCCCGGCTTTGAATTTGGGCTTCGGAAGTGGTGACGATTCACCAGGCATTACGACCCCACCTTCCGTGACAAAGGTCGTCTGCTTCAGGGGTGAATTCGAACTCCGGTTGTATTTCTTGGTAGTATCTTTGAGAGCTGAACGTGCAGGAGGTGGCAAAGGTGACTTTGGTGGCGTATGCAACGGACACGGTGGCTGCTTGGACTTGTCCACAGGGTACATAAACCCGTCCCATAGATTCTCTTCCGTTGATGTGGCGGGAGTCGGTGTAGTAGTTTCTGACTCTGATGAACCTGAAATAAGAATTCGAAACCAATACTCCCGCCAGAGGAATCCGGAGACGATGGAAATTCTCTGTTCACTGTAGTCCCAAGGAAGCAGAGCGATATCTTTGAAATATTGCCATTACGAATCTAAACGCCAACCCTATAAAATGCACAAGTTCTGTTGTTTCACGCCCGTCAGATAGAGGTTGATCACGAACTCTCCGGAATGTTTTGATAAGCGAGTTCAACACGTATATGTCTGCCTCACACATGCGCTCTGAAAGTATAGGATGGTAAGTGTCCAATATTTGCCCCACATGAGTGTCGGCTACTGAACGCTGCAGCTGCAAACTGAATCTTCACTCGCCTCGGCCTAATTCTGTGACATCGTTGATGACAGCGAATAGTTACAGATACTGGTGTCATTGCGTACTGTGGAGCATAGAGTGCTGAAAATGATATCGGACTTTAAACGTTATCCCATGCAACACATGAAAAGGCCGACTGATGCCACATCTAGTACCTACTTGAACTTGAGTCATGCTGCGGCCAGAGAATGTTGGCAAGCTGCTGCCTGCGAAAGGCTGACAATCGTTGCGTCGCCTTATCGAAAAGTGCCCTCTGGTGAATCGCCTGAATGGACTCGTTCTGCAACGCTCGTACCGATGCCTCAAGTATTGCAGCAAGAATGAGCACTGTGGTGCCAGAGTCCAGTACGGTGAATGAACAGACGATGCCTATGGTGATACTTGTAAGCAGGATGCAGCGATGTCTGGTCCCACATTGCCGAAGGAACCACAAGGCAAGGCGGGTGAACAGGGAGGACTGCTCGGCGTAGAACACAACGGCCGTTGAAGCTAGCTCGCTCAAGACTGCTGACTATAGGGTAGAAAATATACTAACGTAATTTCATAAGAGTGACATCAGAAGGTGACAATTCTTATGACGCCACAGTGCTATACTAGCTCGTGCGATTAACTGGATCGATCGATAGATAGTTGTTAGCTCCACACAATACTTAATTCGAACCAGGTTATGACCGCAAGAGGGATACAGAGATAAGTACCGAGCACTGAGAGGGACATTGAAGGGACACGTAATATGCTGAGGACATTTCGTGACTTATCAGAAAAAATACAACAGTCCCGCCTATTCATTTTCTCGTATGCCAATAACCATTTCGTCGACCCATCATTCCCGACGACCATTAAGCAACAAATAAAAATAACGGCACAGTGACCCTTGCTTCTAATAAGGCTACTGCTTCGAAGCACCGAATTCTGTAGTAACACAAGTTGAAGACACTATCATTATTCGATGTACACTCTACAAAGTCCTGACTGCATAACACCGCTTTCACCACACAGTTCGCCATCTGGTGGTACCATGCATCATATTTGTTCACAAAATATGAAGTATGAATGCTGAAAAAACACGCATACTTACGCCGAGGTACCTTTCAATATTGGTAGGTAGATCGAAAATGGAAATGAGAAACAAAGGCAGGACGGCAGCCGCCTCGCAGGGCAAAGTCTCGCAGGTGATCAACAATATAATGCTCAAGAGGCAGTAGCCGCATCTTGATTCCTGCATTAATAAATTAGCGTAGCCTCTATGTACCGGGCTCAAGTAAAAGCTTTGGCCCCGGTCTCACTTACGGGTGTGTCTGTAAAAAATGGCAGGAGAAAGACGCAGCAGCAGATTCCAAGAGCGTAGGCCCCTACACGGGTGCACACGAAGTCCGTGCATATTTGCTCCCAGTCTATCAACCCCACGCCACTACAAAGAAAGATAACTTGTCTTTTCAGTATACAGCAGTTAATACTTTGGTTTCGGTCTGCGGATCTCACGCAGAGTCATATATCATAAACTGCAGTTATACGGCTGTTATTTCCAGCTCTCCGAAACTGAAGAGAGTCACTGCCGCCACTCTCGGAAGAACTGCTTTCCGAAAAGAGAAAACGAAACACTTCATCTTTGGCCGCCATTATAAAGTGCAACCGGCCTTGATCCAAACGGCGCGAACCCTCGACGTTGGGGCAACAGGAGCAACAAGATCGCTCCGTACTATTTCTATACCCCACCGGGAAGGAGCGCTCCGAAAAGGACCGCCACCGCCGCTATCCGAACACAGGTTGGGCAGTCGGAGCAGGTTGGGTAGTCGGAGCAGGTCTGGTACACTCCGGGGTGTCTCGGGGCGGCCCAAACGAATTCGACACTAGATAGCGCCGTCTCTAAATTAGTCTTAGGCCCGGATTCCCCCTCTAAGGCAGGAGCGTAGTAAGATGTTTCGAATAAAAAAGAGTAATACGTACTCTGGTTGAAGCTGCATGAGCTTGAGGCTGTTAGTGTCAAATTCGCTGCCCATGTTCCTGTAGTAAAGTGCTCTCAGTAAAATATTTGTAACGCTGCTATTAAATGTGATACAGGAAGCCGGATTTTACTATTACTTTGTACTTAGAATTTCGACGATATATGATAAACTGGGCACATTCAGTTTTGCATGAGCATGATGCCCTGCGGTTCCGGAGAAAGTAGGAGTTGAAAAGCGGCTGCTCTTCCACTGGACTTCATTAATTAGGCCAGCTCTCGAGGCTTACACTCATGCGCTTCAATAATATCTATTTGTTCCTAGTAGGAAGGGCGTGTGACCTGCACCAAAAGCGCGGAAGAAAGACTTACTGTCTCGCTTTCAGTCAATGGCAAGCACACTGCGCGTGGGGTAACTTTATTATACTTCACATGAGGGAATATGTTTTATTACAGATAAGAGAGGGAGGCGGGTTACATGGACGAGATGTACAATGTAGCCACCTATCTTGCGTTATGAATTGGTGGTTCCCAATGTCTGCCAAACCAAATGATCAGGGATCGTGGGCAGACACTTACCTTCCGTTTCGTTGAACAGATTTGGAAAAGAACGTAGCATTGGACGAGCAATATAGACGATGGTTCCTTTTTGAATGCGTGAGACTTCTTCTTCTGCCTCCACCTCTCTGGCCGGACTTCTTCTTTTTCTTCTCAAGGACTGGAACGCATGTTGGCCTATAAAAATTGCGACTTTCAATGGAGACTCCTTTCCACCCTGTTCCCGAACAGGGTGGTCATGTCTAAGTCATGGAAAGCCGCAATGTCTCCCGCGAAAAGTTGCCGAAGTAACCAATTACTGTTGCATATTTGCAACTACCTGTGCTTTGGGACCATGTAACACGGGACGAGCACTGCCAGGAAACTTTAGCTGATAGCATTCGCTCTGTGCTGGCGCAGATCTGCCCCATTGTGCCGACCTTCGCCACATAAGACCCATCACTATTCTGTTCTTTCTTTGAAGAAAAGCTTCGTTGAAGAAAAGGTTCTTCGGTTCGTACCAGCGGCGTGGCTGAGCGGGCTATGGCGTCACTCATTCCATGCATAGATTGGGAGGTGGTGGGTTCGAATCCCATTATTGGCTGGGGTTTTACCTGGGTTCGTCGAGCAACTATACTGTGACTCAATTCAGGTAAAGCTGACGGCGATGTCCTTACATAGTGCCATCAGTTGCTTGCAGTCACATAACAGCAGAGATGTTCTCGTTTTTTGGAACACCAAAAATATTATGACTAGCTTATTGTCCCTTGCGAGAAAGCTGTTGTGTGTGCCAGTCACTGGCACACCAAGTGAGCGAGTTTTTTCTATAGCTGGAGTACCTGTGAAAGTAAAAAAAAAAGTAAAAACTGTCCATCCCCTGTCTGTTGACAACCTCTTCTACATTTATAATACAGTCTACGAATATTGCAAGGTCTAGGTGTTTTCGGTGCCTAGTTCTAGTAGAACCCTTGTCTGTGATAGTTTCTATCGTCACATGGATGCATGACTGAGACTCTTTTATTATAGTTTTAATTTGGAATTTTATGGAAATTTACGCACAACTGCAGTGGTCAGTAGGACTCTCTACTTGAGTCACGTGCCGCATGCCTACACATAGTGCAATATCGTGTGCAATATCGGCATATAATTCGTTCACTAAAACCAAAACAATAAATACGAACCGTGCATTTTATTGCACTTGTTTCTTGGAAGCGCAAGGAACTTCTACACTGTAGCGCCTCTCGTCGAAATGCCTCGAAGGAGTGAGAACCAAGCAATGTTGTACCGATACAGCCTCAGTTATTTATATATATAAGAATGCTGATAAATAAACAATACATGTTAATAAATATATAGTGCTGAAAATGTGCAGGTTTACAGCGCGTAACCCTTGGACTTGTCGTGTCGCCGCCGTTTCCGCCGCTGGCGTATCTTGCACCGATAAACAATGGCAGCACCGCCGGCGGCGGAAAGCAGGCCTTCGGCAAGCAGGTCTGTTTGGAGCAGAAGATGCTATTTGACGCGCTGCCTTTGCTTGAAATTACGGAACTTCCTTCATACGCGACTTCTCTCCCTATTCCACTGCAAGCTCACAGGATTCTTAACGACCTGCTTGCTCAGGGTTGTTTTCTTTTGTCCCAGAACTATGTTGAAGTTGGAAATATTGGGCATATCAGAAGCGAATCGTAACAGGCAGAGGCGAAACATGTTAGCAGAGAAGCCCTGTGGGTTCATGCTTTTACGAACACTGTTTTAACCCTGGTCTCACGCACTGAGCACTTCCGTACTACCTAACAGTCAATGTTCTCCTCGATTCAGCAGTATCTACTCGAAGAGTTAAAGACTTGATGTAAGGGAATACAAGTATCTACCGCAATGGGGCCTCATTTGCTTCATTGATTTAGCTTATCCTACACAAAATAACCTTGTGTCCACCGCTAGTAAAAGCCTTTGAGGGCTCGTTGGTTCGCACAAAGCTAAGGCAATGTTTTCTCAGTTTCTTTACGTGGCCAATGAATTGAACTGTGAACACGGGACATGCACATGCCACAGTGCGTCTATGGCCCTACACGGGTTTGGAAGAAACAAGAAATGAAAGTGTATGTTGTGACGCTGAAAATATTTCGACTGGACAAGGATTATGCGAGTGACAACGAGATACATCTCATCGCCATTCCAGAGTCGACCTTCGAGCAGTGAAATCCTACAAAGTGTTCTGTTTCACTCTCAGTAACCCGTCCCAACCTCGAGCCAAACATGGAAACATAGACAACTCGAACATTAGGTTTGTCACGCTGTGAGGTATATTTCACACAAGAGTTATTTTTAAACCGGGATCTAACCCGCAACCTTGGGAAAGTTCTGTTTTTTGAGTGGGACTGTGATGGATGACCCAAAGTACACTGCCTGTGCCGAGGTAAACAATACAGTTGACTCAGTGACTGACAGTATTACTGAAGCCGAAATCTGTGCCACTGCGTGATAAAGACTCCCTTGGAATACGTCATTCACGCTTTCAAAGTAGCTCCCGAAACCGCGATATTAATGCACCATCAAGAGGCTTGTCAAATGTATTCAATCACGTTCGGGCTAAAGCACGACATTATTTTCATCGCAGTGATGTATGTTGGCGGAACTTTCATCCGCAGTCCAAGGTCCAGAGCTGTCAGAAAGGAACGAACCTGCAATTACAGCGCAATATAACTGCATTAGCGACACCAATTTTCCTCACCGGCTTAGGATTCATAAGCCATATACTTATGAATATACAGTATGCTCAGAAGCTATGAACAAACCTTATGAGCATTTAATCCTGCTATATACTACTTTTGATCTGCGAAGCTTCTCCGGTACGCTGCTAGGCGTTCGAACTGCACACATCCGGATGAATACAGCCATGAGAACGCATAGAAGCATCACCACTGCAAGTGTGATGTACCATTTACGCTGAAATGCACAGAAAATGTGGGTGAATACAGAACCCTTTTGTCGCATATCCAGGAGGAAGGTAGACACAGGCAACACAAGAGACCCGGATTGTATTTTGATGTAAAAGACAATGTTGTAGAGTTCCGTATATACCTTCAGTTCATGTTTCATGCCTGGCTACGTTTTTCTTTTTTAATTTGAAAACAATTTTAGTTGGAAACAGATAATTGAAAGTTTAGTTTCTTATGCAGTCCGCCAAAAAGTTTTGTCACCATACCGTGTCTGCAAGTTTGCAAAGCCAGCATAACAAGTTTAATCTGATTGTCAACCGCACATGAACATAAAGTCGTTTGGAGGTTGTTGTTTATTTGCGCTTTTGTCTCCTTAGGCTCAGTGTTTTAGCTTATTATGAATCTCCACCAGCTGCTCGCAATTTTGTCAGTTTTATATACACATTTTTTGTCTCCATGAATACCACCGTCACATAATCAAGAATGTGTTCAAATGACCGTGTGTTAGAACATCATATTGTTTCATATTACATAATATCTGAGCTGTCTATGTGCATATTGACATGAAAGTTCCCAGTCACTCGTCTGGGTATGGTCAGCCCTGTCGTGACATTGGTACAATGTATTATTTAGGTGATAAGGCCAACAAAAAAGAAAAATGTGCCAAGCGCCCTTACCAGAAGCCAGTTTCGCAGCATGCCACTGCCAAAAATCATGCGGTTTAATCGATACAACGGCCCGTCGGCATCGAAAGGTCGGCATATGTGGAACACGTCACAGAAGCCCATGAGGTTGTTACAGGCTGAACCGGGTTCCAGGAGCTTTCCACAGTGATCTGACATCCTCTTATACTGGCATGCAGGCTTGCATTCACCCCCTGTAAAACGTCATGGACGCGTCTGAAAACATTAATAACTGCAGCGAACACATGAGGTTAAAGGTCCCAAGACAAGTTTTTCTTGAAGATGTTTTGCTTGAATATTGACGGGCGAAAAAAAGATTCCTGCAAGATTTCGCGACAATTGACTGAGTAGCTTCTTTCTAAATCGAGCGCGCCGTACTGCGCCTCACGACTCCTCCTCCTCGCCCGCCTCGCTCTGCCGGAGAAGAGGCAGTGACATCACATATTCACTTGCCCCCCGACAGCATAACGTAGTATCGCAGTACCGGTTTCCACATCATTTTAACTCTTTCGTAATTTATTACATAATCTCGATGAATTGCTGTTTCTGGTCAATAATTAAAGCCATTTACTGTTCATGAGCCGGGCAGCTTACGCACATTAGCTCATCTGCCTTGCAAAGATTATTCTCGCGCATTCGAGCCACCAGTAGACAGAAACCCATAGCACGATCTCAGCAATTATGTCATTTCCGTGTAGTGTTAACAAAAATCAGGTTTATGGCATTGGGACCATATTGCTCCCATCGAGAATGAACCCACGGAGTGTTCCCATTGTACGCCGCCTTAACAACAGTATGGCAGATTACCTTTCTTTCACGGCTGCTGCTCACACAAGCTGCTCCACCCAATCCGTCCCGCAGCTAACTGCGCTAAAATAGCGTTCTCTAAAACGTTCCCTCCCTAAACCATGCTTTTCTAAAACGAGTCTGGCTTTCTCTAAAACGTTACTCTCTGTATGGTAGCTTCGCTTCTAAAACGTAATTCTCTAAACTGCAGGGGAACAATACAAACCACACGATGGCCGGGAGATGAGAAGCCGCAAAATCAAGTGCGCTCTCTTGCGGCAGAAAAAAAAAAAAAAAAAAAAATAACGGCACTTACTCGAGTCATTACAGGCGATGAGGCACATTTCTTGCGGAGTGCAGTGGGGTCCAGTGAGGTAGCAGAGATTCATTTCGTACTTTTCACACAGCGACATTTGGCAGACTCCCTTGTGGCAAATCTGAGTGCCGGAGTTACAGAGCGTGCCGTCAGCCTTCGCTGTACTTGGCGGGCATTTGGCGGTTCTTCCACTGAAGTTTCCTTTTAAGGAGTACTACATATAAACTGTTCGTTTCAGGTGGACACACGTTGCACATAGCTTTTCTGCTGTTCTCTTATAGCTAAAAGATGCGCTTATTAAATACAACATCCGGAGGTGAAGAGTGGCTCGGGGCTAAGGATACTCGCAGTATGCTTCCCAATTGCAATCGTCTTCCGTACGGCAAACATGTGTCGTGCTGTGGAACTTGCAGTCAAGAGTGCAACACAGGCTGTTTGAAGGACTGTAATAGGCAGGAGACGCATCGGAGACGTCACTGATCGCTCGCAGTCGATGGTTTATCGGTTGCATGACATTTAGGAGGCCCCACAAAATTCTAGAATGCTTATATACCGCAGCGCTATGGGGACTATCGTGTTAGGAATGCAGCGGGCTTAATGGTGGCGGATGGCATGTATCGAGCTACAGAAACGCGATTTTGAAGTACGCAGCATGCAGTAGCGCTCCCAACATGGTTATCTCGAGATTGGGGATGGTGGAGATCAGTGTCGGAAGCTGTGTAGTAGCGTTCTTGTATGTAGAGGTCTTATAGCTGCTCCATCGATTGCTAGAGATATGGAAATGTTGTCACCTGCACTTGGCCTTCGGTCTCAGCGTGCATCCTAGAGAAGTGTTTTCTTTAGATTCTCTGGGGAAGCAACATTTGTCCTTGCACTCCTTTTCATCGTAGCCGCAATCACAGTCCTCCCCTTCTTCCCGAATGCTGTTTCCACAATGCGGACCTTTGGCTTCTAAGATGGAAAGGTCAATTTAAGTTTCATCCATTCCAGTCCATTGCTTTGGTACCTA